>WTXF01000413.1:0-19865 GCA_022496215.1 Russula brevipes | reverse complement strand
CGTTCATTCGCGAATGCTACCACACCATCGCTAAAGTCTCACACCATCACATATAGGAACTGAACCAGGTAGATGTAGGAGAGACGCAGGAGAGACAGCTCCAAGAAGATATTGGAGAATTGCGTAATTGGGTAGAACGGCTCCCGCCCATGGTTGATCGTCAGTAATTGGGTCTTCCTCCACTGGACTGTGTACCTAACATGGCGTCCATCCAGTTAGCGGGCAAGTTATCCGCACGAGTGATCATGCAATTGCATCCGGGGGTTCGCAGGATATTCACACTGGTGAATGGACTGGCACAGAGGTAAGAGAGGGCAGAGATTTCTGTGATCCGTGGTAGTCGCTAAATCCTGTCTATCAGGTCGCCCTTGCCTGTCCACGGAACCAGAGCCGCGCCGCGCAGGAGGTGAGATGAGACCTTCGATACGCGATTAGTGGTCGTGATCTTTTGACCCTCTCTATCTAGCGCTTTCAGAGACAAGTCGAAATATGGAGGACCCTCCGACACCCAAATATTCTACAACTACTAGGTATAGCATATCTTGGAATCTCGTGTACTCAGTACGTCAAACTCCACGGCCCCCATGTCCATTGACATCGTTCTGTTCAGGTCAGCCCCTACATGGAGTTTGGCAACGTTATCCGGTACCTCAAAGACCATCCCGAAGCAGACAGGCTTCTCCTTCTAAGCGAGATTGCTTCTGGTGCGTCCCCGGCCATGTACCTGCATCGCAGCGCACTAAGAGCTCATCAGCTGCTGAATATTTGCATCTGAACGGTATTATCCACGGCGACTTACAAGGGGTGCGTGGCTGTTCCCAAGTTCCGCCTCGAAGGAGGAAAGCTTTATTGTTATTGCCTATGACAGTCGAACGTCCTGGTTTCAGGAGATGGCCACGCCTGTCTCGGTGATTTCGGTTCCGCCCGCATCGAAGAGGTATAAACAAAATTCAGATTTGCTGTGCTCCATTGATTATTCGTGTTAGGCTCCCGTCACAGAGGCAATCACTTATGGGTCACTGCGATGGCTTGCCCCAGAGCTCATAGCTAGCAGCAGCAGTGTACTGACTGCCAGGGCCACAGACGTGTGGTCCTTCGGGATGCTCTCGATCGAAATCTTTACTGATAATGTGCCCTTCAGTCATGTTTCAAATGAAGCATACATCCCCCTTCTTCTCCGTGATGGGCCTCTACCTACTCGTCCAGACCATAGCGTTACTATGAGGGGACTCAGTGATGCACTGTGGGATCTCATGAATCAATGCTGGCAACGTGATCCCGTATCTCGTCCCTCAATGTCACAAATTCGTGAAGCCATTCAGAACACGCACCCGTTGCGTTCATGTACGTGGTATACTCAGCCGTGTCTGCTATTGTTAATACCCCGAAAGCCTCGCGGTTAAATATACCTCAATCTTCCTTCACTTTACCAAGAAGTTATCGTGGCAACACCCTTTCCAGTGCTGTTGGTATTCCGGGCGGTGCTCGCCCTTCGGCCCTCTCTTTGTCAAGGCCGTCCAGAAGTGCCGGTTTGACCCCTCCCACCGCCCCTTTGCCATTGTCCAGGACCTCGGCACGCGATGAAGCCGAGTTGGAGCAATTTCAGAGAGGGCTTCCTGCTTCCTTTCCGCTGCGCAGGTCTCCCATCCTGAAGAACATGCCATTGAGTTCTTCCCCTCCCTCGATAGTGACGAGCAGCAGTCGGTCGACATCGGGAAGGCCGACACCGTCTCCAAACCCATCGCCTTTGTCCGCCGGCTTTCGGGCACCACTTCCATCTACCACGCCCGAATCCCAGACGAGCATATCCCCACCAAGTCCTCGTGGTCATTGGTCGCTAAGGCCGGCTCTCTACTCCCCAGAAGCCTCTATATCTTCTCCCCCCGAGTTGTCATTGCTTCTGCAGCCAATCCACGTCACCTCGCGATCGAAACCAGATAGCAGTCATAGCACTGATGAAGTCCAGCGATCCGCGTCCACGTCTACAGGATCTATCTTTAGTATGGACAGGATGTCAACCAGTAGCGCTGGTGGGTTGCTAGATGCTGCCGTTCGAGATGCGGAGCCCCTGCTCCGCAGAGCCCCGGACGGTACCGTAGAAGCCGGGACACTGGAAGGTTTAGTGGATCGTGTGATCAGGGACACACATGATCGTGCCAAAGACGACGAGATGAAGAAGGTATTTCTCGCCACGTACAGCCTTTTCACGACAGGCGAGGACCTGTTTAGGGTCCTCAAAAGACGCTTCGAAGAGACAGGAGACGCGGTGACCTCTATCACCACCGGCCCCATTCGGTACCCGTGAGTACATCGTGCAAACTCTTAATATTATAGTGTGAATATTTCCTAACTCTTTCGAAAATAGTATTCTACTGTTCCTGCGAACATGGCTCCGCGGCGAAGGTGAACGCATGGATTGTGCATTGCTCGCTTCTATCAGGGAGTTTGCAATCTCTGTCGATGGCTCGAATATTTTGAAGGAAGTGGTGCGCGAGGTCGTGAACCTCGCCGGCGAGAAGGTTTGCAGCAGCCCCGAGTCTCAGACCCTGCGTAGTTTTGACTTCTTTCTCCTCAGCTGAATGTCGTCGTTCCATCTCCCCGTCCTTTACCTTTGCGGCCACAGCAGAGGCCGTCCTCTCCGTCCTCTCCGGAGCAGTTCAAGGCAAGGGACATCGCGGTCTCGCTCTCGGTGATCGAGGGAGAGTGCTACAGCGAGATAACCCAAGCTGATTACATAGCCCACCTCCGGGGGACGCCCATTACGGCGCACATCGCGTCCACCACCAAAACCAATAACCGTCTGATGAACTGGGTAAAGATGAGAATCCTGAGGTATCTTTTTTGTTTCTTTCGGGGCGATGAACGCGTCCTTAAGCGATCGTTGAATCAACATCCTTTTTTTGTTTGTTTTTTCTAGCCCTGAGGACGTGATGAAGCGCGCGACCAACTTCAAGCGCTTTGTCCTGACAGCAGAGGTAAACCCACCAAACAAATATTTCTTTTTCGTCTGACAAACGGCAGAGGTTGTCTTGATCCCCCAACCCCCAACCCCTTCTCCAGGAATGCAAAAAGCTCCAGAATTTCTCGTCCATGTCCGCGATCGTCGCCGCGCTGCGGTCGATCCCGCAGCTGATCCTGACGCGCGAGAGTCAGCTCACGAAGAGCGACAAGCTGGCCCTGCGCCAGCTGGAAGAGATCCTCTCCCCGAAGGGCGAGCACAGCGCATACCACGAAGCCCTGCGAAACGTCAAGTCGCCGTTCGCCATCCCGTGGTTAGGTGCGCCCCGCGCCCTTCCGCCTCTTCAGTTGACTCCGACTTGATCTAACGCTCCCGTTTTATCTCCCCCCCCTACACACACAGCGGTCCACCTGCATGGTCTCCAAGCCTTCTACGACCGTAATAGCGCAGCAGTCGTCGTCGACCAGCGCCCGCTGATCAACTTCAGCCGCTGCGCACGCCTACTCGAGCGCATCGACGACGTGCGGCAGTACCGTGCGCCGCCGGACTTGCTCGAGAAGCACCGCGGCGCCGCGGCGGCGCTCACGTGGGTCCGACAGGAGCTCGACAGCGCGCCGAGCGCCATCTCTCGCGAGCAGTTCGAGGCGCGCGTGTCGGGGCTCGGGGAGCTCGAGCGCAAGATGCGCGAACGGCGCGAGCTCGAGCTGCGCTCGCTGGGCTTTGACCCCGCTCCGCGTCATAATCGCAAGTCCTCTTCGGGCTCGCACTCTTCAGCGCAATCATCTGTGACGAGAATGGCGTCGCTAGACTCCCGTTCCGGAAGGACATGACCTGGCTTCTTCTGCGTCTCTATCTTCTTATGTACTAATCTATCTAACTTCGTATACTTGCTTTGCATTCTCGATATATGTTTGTATTTAGTGGCTTTCCAAAATTCCTATCTGACAGTAGTATACCGTACGAATACAGACAATCGACATCATGGGTCATACACAAAACGACCATACCCGCACGTCTCCGTCGTCGCCTCCAGAGACAATTTTGTCTTCACCAAGATCGACACAGGTGACCGCTCCGGTATGACCGACCAGCGTCGACACGCACCGGCCTTCGTCGCGACTCCATATCTATCGTGACCATTTGTCAATTAAGTTGAAAGCAGGAGAGAAATTTTTTTTTCCACCTTGATGGTTCGGTCATGACTCGCACTGACAAGCCTCATCTTGTTACAGGCAACAGCCCAGACGCCTTCAAGGTGCCCAAAGAGGGTACGCATGACCTTGCCCGACTCGATATCCCACAATTTGACTGTATTGTCAAGACCGCTCGAAACGAGCAGCTGCTGTGGTTGTTTTACCTCACGAGGCGATCGCCCCCCCGACGAAGTCGCTGTGCCAGCTGCGGTCAGGTACGTCGACTCTTCGCAAGGGACTTCGTCTGTAGCATTGCAGACGTCGAGGGTAAGCAACTTTAGGCTCTGTACCTGACCCATATGGCTGGAAAACTGGCGCACGCACGCGCGCTGCGTGAGATCCCACAAACGCACGGAACAATCATCGGATGCAGAAAACAACATTTTCCCTGGCGAGACTTGCTGCAATGACGCATCCGACACGGGGGAGGATGCGGCCGGGGCCGAGTCCCAAAGCAAGACAGCGTTGACCCAGTCTCGGTGACCGCGCAAGGTGAAACACTCGCGAGTGCGAAAATTCCACACCTTGACGGTGGTGTCGACGCTCCCACTGGCGAGGAGGGTAGAATCAAAGTTGAGGGAGACGACACCCTCCGTGTGACCCTCCAACGTACTGATACATTCTCCTGTGCGCCAGTTCCAGATGCGAAGGGTGTGATCCATGCTGCCCGTGACGAGTTTAACCTCATCGAATTGCAGAGCGCGCAACGCACGAGTGTGACCCTTGAGGCAGCGAATCTCTTCACCAGTCTCGAGATTCCATATGCGAGCCGTGCGGTCATAAGAACCCGTGATAAGGACAGGGAATGGAAGGTGAGGCAAGGTTTCGCTAAATTGGAGGCACATGACGCTGTTGGTGTGCCCTTTTAATGTCCGAACAGAGCAGCGACCGCGTCGCCAATTACGCTCAATTTTTAAGCGCTCGGAATATACGTCTTTCCACGGCCGCGTGAGCGTCTGCTCAATCGGGAGTGGGAGGGAAAGTGGCGAGGGAGACGTTGGCGGCGTAAAAGTGGTACGTGTAGTGGTAGTGGTAGGGGTGGGGGCTAGCAATGGCGAGGAGCTTGGGTGGATGGAAGGAGTGGCGTAAGGAGAAGCCTCGGAGCGATGGCGCTTCAGGCGAGAGGTCGTGACCGAAGGCTCTTCTGGCCTGCGCTTATTCGAGGGTGTAGTGGCGCGGGTCAGCGGTGAAGGAGATGAGGAGTGAACGGGGACGACCAAGCGCCTGCGCTCAAGAATGGGTAAACCCCAACCGCACTTTTCGCACTGGGTACCAATGTGTTGCGCGCAAATCTCGCGCCATAATAAATTGTCATCGGCCAACGCCCTCCAATGACGCGAGACCTGGGCGGCACGACATACGGATGTGGCGTCGAGGCTGGCTAGAACCCTCAGAGAAATCTCGCGGGGGAAAATAGCGAAAGGATCGATCCGAATAAGATGACTCAGGGCGTCAGTGAGGAGAGAGAGCTGAGAGAAGCAGCACATTGTTAGGATGCCCCGAAGAATAAGCTCTCGGCGCGGATGCGGCGATGACGAAAAGTTGGCCCAGATTGCATTGATAGATTCTCTTTCGCCGAGGGGAAGCTCATCGAGGGCCTAGGACGTAGTGGGCACCATGATACGTAATAAGATAAAGGGTGCAAAGGACTGAAAGAAAGAGGGGGCACGCACCTGCTGGAGCTTCAGATTTGTGCCTTCATCGGCAATTCTCTGGTGTCGAACGCATAGCTTGCGGTGGCCAGGTTGGGAGAGGACGGAAGGGTGTAGATCGAGGGGAGGATGCGAGGGAGAGGGTGGATGAGAGGACCAGTGGTCTGGGGACACGGCGGGTGCGGGCGAGGAGAGACGGGCGGGTGGCAAAGTGTCACAGGAGTGCGAGTCGTCGGACGGGGAGGGGAGAGACATGGCGATGGCGGGGAAAGAGAGCTGGGTGGAAAAGGTGAGGGGGGCGTCATTTTTGTATGTTTCTTGTATGAATTCCGAATTCATTTGGGTTCTTCGCTGCCATCGTCCAAGGGAAGGAAGGCGTCGCGCGCACGTCAGATCGCGCAACGCCATTCTTCCCCACGTGACCCCATATGAAAAGACAGCAAACACGACACAACACAGCATATACAGTCTCGCGTCTTATTATGATATCGAACACGTCCTCCACCTCTTTACAATCAAGAGGGACTGTTGAAACCAGCATACCATACATGGTACTGCTCCCGTCACCCAGCAACCCTCCCTCCTCTGCCGCAATCCACAACGAGTGGTCGTGCCCATCACGTCACAAATAGCAAAGATCACTCAATCGAGCGTGATCCTCAATTGCTCCAGTGGTATGGGCTTAAAGTTATGGATGTCAACCGACCGTAACCTCAATGTTTCCTCAAAGTGTGGTGGCACAAGCTTGTGAATCAGGTCTGGTCGCACCGACAGCTCTACAACCCACCGAACCAGTCAGCGTCACGCACGCATGACACAACATCAGTCCCGTTACGAACCTTCTCGCGTAAAATCGAATAACGGCGGAAATTCCTTTCCGTTCGGCATCATGGCTCTTTCAGCCCGCAGTTCATCAAAGAACGGGTGTACCATCGCCTCAACTGCGCTCAACCGAACCTCCGGTGTATATTCCAACAGCTTGGAGACAAGATCGATCGCCTCCGGTGCTGTGCGTGGCCGAAACACCTGCGCTGACAGGTCAACACCAAAACATCCTCTTCATTGAATAAAAATCGACCTTAGAGAACGGGTGAGGCTTAATTTGCGGGAACTTGTGCTCCATGTAGTTCGGATTCATCGTCTTGATCTGCTCACGTGACGGAGTGCCCAGAACCTTGATGATTTCAACCAACTGATCAATCCCACTTTCACCAGGGAAAAGTGGTTGACCGAGCATCAACTCGGCCATCACGCAACCAGTCGACCAGATGTCTATGACCACGGGTTAAAAAAAAGCCCGTCCCTCCAATCGGTCCCAAAAACGAAGGAACACACCGATATTTGTCGTGTAATTCGTGGCCCCAAAAATCAATTCTGGTGCGCGGTAGTATCGCGAACAGATGTAGCTGACGTTCGGCTCCCCTGCTACTAGGATTTTCGCTGAGCCAAAGTCGCAGAGCTTGAGCACCCCCGTCGCTGGATTGAGAAGGAGGTTTTGTGGCTTGATGTCGCGGTGGCAGATTCCAACCGAATGAATGTAAGCAAGAGAGCGGAGAAGCTGGTACATATACAATTTGATTTGAAGCATCGGCATTGGCTGCTTGAGCTTTGCATAGTGACGACTTGCGCGATACACTGTCTCTGGTACATATTCGAGAACTAGGTTGAGGTACACTTCGTCTTTCTTCAAAATCCAAAACACAAAAAGTCCCTCAGTGCTCAACATGAGGACGGCACGGGACTACGCACCTTGTCGCCGTTGGAATAAAAGAAGGCTCTCAGGTCGACTACGTTTGGATGAGAAACGAGTCTCATGATCTGTAACTCACGGTTCTGGGTGACGGATAAGGATAAGCGCGTTGATCAGTTATGACCTTTTAAGGGCCACACGACTTGAAACGTAATGCCCAAGCTAATCGCCACTCACCTTGAATCGCTTGTCCTGTAAGACCTTCTTGATGGCAATGTCATCTCCTTTCTCATGTTCGGGGACCAGTTTGGCTTGGAATACGACGCCGAACGAGCCATTGCCGATGACTTTGCAATTCGTGTATGAGATCTCGCGGGTCTCGCCAGTCTTGCCGTCGGATGCAACGACTTTGACTACCTTTCGGGGATCGTCGATGGCTGCGCGATGATAACGTCAACACGATGAACATGGTCCGACGCAGGGCGGAGGGGGGGCAAAGCGTGAGGGAACGGCAGTGGATTGAGGGTTTAAGAGACAGCGTAGCCGAAAAAGGGATGAGCACCGATGCGCGCTCACGGACGGAAAGCGAAACGGGAATAGGGCAAGTATGTGCCGCAGAGGATTCG
The DNA here is from genome assembly GCA_022496215.1 of Russula brevipes. Lineage (NCBI taxonomy): Eukaryota > Fungi > Basidiomycota > Agaricomycetes > Russulales > Russulaceae > Russula > Russula brevipes. The sequence continues at coordinate 11,745 of WTXF01000413.1, read as the reverse complement.
GAACACGCACGATTTATCTTTACACCGTTGATGGGTCCGTGTGTAGCCATTATGAAGAGGAAGCTGGGGAGGGTCGTAAGGGATTTGAGGGAGCGAGGGTGGGTGGGTGCGGAGATGTGAGCGTTGTCGTTTGAAACCGGCCGTGCGGAGAGGTTGTTGTGATCGGTGGGGGAGAGTGGCGGGGATGTGGAGAGTGAAATAACCGGAATAACGAAGAAAATAGGGGACGGCTATCTGGACGTAGACCAGTGGTCGATGGGAGGGAGGGAACAATGAGGGCTCAGAGATTGAGTGGAGAGTCGAGGGGAATGAGTCCCTGTGACCGACCCTGCAGAGCGACCACGTGTTTGGTTTTGATTGCTTCTTTCTCACGCTCGATGGCGTCGCCTGACCTCCGCGTCATAAACATCAAACAATGCAGACGCCGCGTCCTGTCGTTTTATCCCCACTTCGATCCCGCCTCGGCCCCTTAATATCCGTACCTTGCGGGATCTTTCTCTATCTACCGTCTACCGTGCCACGAATGCCTCGCCTCAATCCTTCAGATATCATCTCCTGCCCTGGACGACATCATTGCCCAATCTGGTCATCCTCTCACCCGCTCTAGACCCCTCATGCGCCTTCCCAATTCAGCCATTTTTAACGCCCGTTCATTGATTTCAACATCATCATATTCTGTCCGTCCTCTGTTTCCGCGGCCGATATTCCTTTCATGGACAATCCACTAGCTTAATTCGCCTTTACCGCTCGCTTCTGCCCAAGGAAAAGGACCTAAGCGGCTGTTACCTTGTAGTCTTGCGGCAGCTCGTCAATTTTCCGTAGTCAAATCCTCCAAGGGTTAACGTTGAACCGTCGCGTCCGATTAATGAGTCTACGGAGAGAAGATCGGAGCGCGAATATAACGCACGGTAAGTGTACGCCTAGTTCGTATTGCATACCGTCCGTCCTTGATGACAGGTTCAGCCGTCTTCCTACCCGCCGAGGCGAATACGGTACGGTATGCCGCCCAAGATGTCCCAATACCGTCGCCTCGGTGCAAGACAACTACGAACACACCTTACGGTGCAGGCCCTGTGTCTGTTGCTTTTTGCATGACAGCTAACGAGTTAATGATAAATGCATTCCGCGTTCTTCGCTTCATTTGCTTTGTTAGAGAAGCGCCACCGCATCGAGAGAACCCTGCGCGTCGATCCCGGGATCATTTGTGCCCTGCATTCCTTCTTTTGTGAATGAAAACCTATATTCATAATATTTCTGAGTTGGTCTGCGAATCCCCTGTCAACTTCGACGCAATTCTGGCCTGGCCAACACCCGATCCACGTGACCGCGTCCCTCCAAGGCCAAGGCTATTTTCATAACCTCATGCAGGGATGTCAGCCTTGCTTTGGTGATGTTGCAGCGCAGGCGAACCTCCAGCTAAGCACAAGTCGGCGATTCCAAGAATGACAAAGCGGATGTAATTACTGACCAGCCGTCTTTGCGTGCAGATAGAAAGGCCCCCTAGAGGGCACCTTTGTCTCATTTCTAGGCGATGACAGCGCAGCCAACCCGAACAGAACAATGAACCGCCCGATGCGAGTGGTTCATTGTGGCCCGTCAGAGAATGCGCAGATCACTTGGAAAGTTTAGAGTTCATTCGTTGTCATCCTCTTGGACTGTATCCGTCGCACGCAGAGCCCAGCGCCCAATAGCAGACGGGTGACTTCCGTGAGAAGGGACCACTCCCATGCCTGTCGAAACCCCTCACCACACAGTTAGTTTTATGTTCCTCGGCAAGGCGCTCGCCTCACATGGCCTGTCTTGCTTTCTTTGAATCTTCTTCATTTGGAAGTGGCCGATCGCTCTAGATCGTCGCGCGCGTCCAATCAGAACTCTGCTGATGATCGCACGCACCTCAGGGCGGCGAAATGCGTCCGCCTTGTCAGCGTTACTTTTCTGGGCCTTCTCGGGTCCTGACTGACTTATCGCACGTTTATGAGGCCATTAGGCTCTTGGGTGAACAGTCGACCTTCGTGGGGAAGCTGGAATGCGAATTCCGGTGTTATCTGCGCGCCCTTTAAGAATCACGGACGTGGTTACAATATTGTAATTGTACTAACCCAAGAAGCGCGTGTGATCGGCTTTCCACATGCCCTCGGCCCCACTTCCCTTCCTTTAATTGGTCGACTCCCTGCACACGCCTCGCGCAGCGCAAGCCGCACGCCAAACCCAGGCGTATGGAGACCGACCTGCGATACACCTTATACACGTAAGAAGACTAGACATAAGCATCTACTAGTTATGCCGTTGTGCCACATCTTGGGCCTGGTACGAGGCCACTTAGGAACATGCTCGCAGATGCGCCAGCTTACAGGGAATCGAATCAGTATCGAATCAAGCAACCCAATGTTCCCATTCCGGTGTTGGGCGGTAATTCTAACTCCATCCAACCTCCTGTGACTCTCATACTGTAAGTGGCGTGGGTGGTGATGGGAGAATCGATGAAACCCGCATTGATACCTCCGTAAAGGGAAGGATTTTCCACCGCAAAGACTTGGCAATTCTACAAAGAACGTTACGCCATTGATCCATTTATAGTCGACTCCTCTTAAGTCTTAACCCATACCCCTCGGTGGCCGCTGAAACCTATGGGTTATGGCAGTTGAGAGAGTTGATAAACCCTTGCAAACCAAGTTGGTGGATCGAAAATACCAGGGGATATGTATGAGTTGCCAGGGGTATGAGGGAGTCGACTGTATTTAGAAGCAGATTGTCATTGCGTACTTGAAAACTCTGTCCGCAAAAGGGGGATTCAGGGATGCGTTTAAAACAACCCTGGATGGCCCTTGCGTTATCAGCGGTGTGAACGTGTCCAGAACGATGGGTTCGTTCCCAGTCGTCGGCATGATTTAAAATAAAATGACTGGGGCCTTGTCAAAGTGAGCGCGCGATACGTTCTGGTAGGCTGTGGTAGCATGTGCTGAGCTCCATAATCGCGAGGTCGCGAGCATTACATTGTGAATTCGGCACCGGAGTAACGCTTGGGGCTCGGTACCGGCATGGGTTGCATGTGGAGTTATAAGTGGAGCTTGCAGGAGAATCGCGGGTCGGATCATGGATCATAAACGACAGGCAGCGAGCACAAGTACCTCGTGTGCACCCGATGTGATTCGTGACCAAACCCTCAAAGCTAAAATCCGCATTTGGCCGCACTTCGCGGCTTCCGGCCTACTGTTCTGATTTCTTTGGTGCGCCCAATTTCCAGGGAATCTCCCAATTTCGTAAGAATACTCGGGATGGCTGTGTACTACTAGTATCAGCGGTGCACAATGTCTCAGTTGCTGATCGCAACACCATACTAGTATGGATACCAATACAATTGGTTTGCTGATGCTATCTGGGCCTATTTACAGGTGCTATTGGGCTCTCCTACACCTCAAATCAGTCCTTACGTTGTCATTCCATGCGTATTCGACTTTCACGCCTTCGTCAACGTTAATGACACCATCCATGGTCTCGACTCTACACAGGTCAGGTGATCGACCCAACCCGTATCCGGATGACGTAATGCAGTTCCGCGGCTGACACGGTCACGAGGTCAGAACGCGTGATACCCGGGCCGCAACTTGAACTTGATCCTCGTCTGCCAGTGCTTGTTTCTCTTTCAGCCGGCGATCTCGCAGAGCCCGTTCATATGCTCAGCGCACATTCATTACCACCCACCCATGAGCACGGCCTGTCCGCCGCGTTGCCATCATCCGTCTCGTCTCCCACCTTCCAAATGCCAACAGTCCTCGTTTATCCACCAGAGGACGAAGCAATGCCGTGGTGTGCGTTCGACGCCGGTCAGGACAGTGCCGAGGCAGAGCTGATATTTACAACTCCCGAGATGGAACTCCTGCAGTCGGAGCTCGATGACTGGCCCCAGACTGTACACCCCCATGCGGAGCACGTACCAGCATCATCATTCCACAGTTCGCAGGCGGACTGCGCCGTGATTCTGCCACGGCGTGGCTCTTCCCACCGTTCGCTCTCTGGAGGCGCAAATCTGCGTAGGCTCTCGTCGATACCTGAAAGTCCGAAGCGGGCGAAGGAGAGGGACGATGATGACATTGTGGAAGTCATGAAAGTGCGTCGTGGAGAGGGCATGCCTGATGTCGCATATGCACACGGCTCCGTTCCCACGCGCAGGAGATCAAAGACGCTTCGCTCGAGAGCTGCGCAAGCCTTACGCTCGATCAAGAACGTCGGGAAGGTACCGCGCAGACCCACGTTGGAACACGTGGTCCCGGCGAAAGAGAACAGGCACCACTCGACCGAAACCAAGGATCCCGCTCCTACAGAAGTGCCGCCGACTCCGACTGCGGAGATGCACCGCACGAAATCCTCCCGCGCCGCAAGCCAATCGAGCATTCCGCGCCTGAAGAAGCGGGTATCACAGCCCCTGTCCAATCTCTTCGGCCTTGGCCTCGGTAACTCCGAATCTGCGCCGAACACCGCCAATGCGATCGGTTCTTCGTCATATTCCGAGGGTTTCCGGCGGACCATGCCATACTCCCGCAGCGCGTCTGCATCGACTCCTGCCTTGCAACTGTTCAAGGACAAGGACGAGGCCGCCGCTCGACCCACGTCTCCGACCTTCTCGATCCGCGGCACCCGGCACAAATTCTCGTTCGTCAACCTTCAGTCTATATTCTCCGGGAATACGGCGCATGCGAGCGATCCGGTGCTGGAGGCCCAACAGGCCGCAGCAGATCCCGGGGCGGATGACGCTGCGCAGCCGCGCACGGTGCAGACGCCGGTCGACATTGAGGACGGGTGGGACGATAGTGAGGACTACGACTCACCGCGGCGGCATGCCGACCTCGGGACGATGCGCAGACCTTCGGATGAGAGCTTCTTCCCGGAGCAGGAAATCAGCTTTGAGATGCGGCTCAATTCGATGCACTTTGACTCTTTCGACATTGACGCGGATGCATTTTAAGTGCTCTTCCTTGTCCCTGGGGAAAGACACTGGTCATCTTCATCCACATGTACGAATAACATCGTTGTCAGTAACTATATATTCTCGTTTCCCCTCCCCTACCCCACCCCGTTCTCTTTTCTTTTACCTGGCTTACCGATCTGCCAAAAATCACGCCTGCACTCATGCTGCATTTCAAGTTTATCATGTGATATTCACGCTGTCGTCACGCTTTGTTATCGCTCGCTTTCTTGTTGCTATATCGCGTCGCTCTCGTAGAAATCAATAAATTTATTCATGCGGCTGGCTGCACCCCGATTGGAATGCGAGCACACCTCGCCGCAGTCAGACTCAGGGGGAAGAAGCTGCGCACGGAATCAGATGCGGGCCACCCAAAGTGGGGTCGTCTATCCGGACTACGCACACGTCTCCGTCAGTTCTAAGAGTTCCGCTATCGGTATCGGAGGTCCTCTGGGCCAACCAGGTCAACGCACATACAGAGAGACGCCACTGCGTGGCGCGTGGCGCCCGCGGAGGAGAGCCGCAAACGCAACCACAGGCGGCTGGGCGCGGATGGCGTCCTTCTTCCCCCCGAATGATGCCGTGGCACGCGTGGTGCGTCTCGTTATTGGACATCGGCTCCGTAGTTACTTCCAGCCTCTACTGCGCGCTGCGACGTCCAAGATTAGATTAGAGAGGTGGAGATGACGGAAATTCCCTTTTTCTCTCGTGACCGCCGTTTGTAAGGAAGAAAGAGCAAGGTTCGCATCATGATAAGGAACGACGATAGCTTGGCTGACGAGCTGCGGCGGGCACACCCGACTAGCTTCGGACCCTAGAATAATTTGAAGCGCGCGGTAGCCGGCGGTGCCAGCCCAGTGTTTCGAAACAAAATACACGAGTCAGGTATAGTGAAATATGCATTCGGGGAAAGAAGCACCCGGCGGACTTGTGGTGGCTTCGCCGTGAGCGATAACAGTAATCAGTGTGTGGTGCAGAGTAGCATTAGCGTCGAAGGGCATATTTCCGACCAGGGAAAACCGAACCCGGTTTGGATCCATGATCGAGGAACATTCTGGAATGGGTAGGTGATAGGCAAAGAAACAAAAAACCGGGATGCAAAGGAGGCAAAGTGGATGCAGGACAAGACATCTGGTCGTAGGGAATTCGTTGAGAAGAAACTTGGCGAAGCATGAGCAATGAGTACAGGAGAGATGGAGAGTCAATGGCGGTTGAGCTAGACCACACAAATTGAGTAAATTTTTTTTTTTCAAATCCATTTATGTGCGTCTCGGGAAATTGAGTAATGTTGTAGGCGTGGGCCCGGGACGGACTGAAACGGATGATCAACCACCAACAGCTCGAGAACAAGGTGCAGAGTCCCGAAAGTCATCGAAGGCTTACGCCATGTAAGCGTCAAATTGTGGGTGGCTGGAGAAATGTGGTGCTCAACAGAGGAGGGTTTCGGAATGAACGGTGGACATGGGAGCCCTCTAAGATTGTGGCGGTGACTAGTGGAAAACGTGTCCGGACGAATTCCGAACCAGAACCAAACCCCAAACCAATCATAGCATTTCCTTGATCCACGGAACTTTAGCAGAAACGAGTGCGAGATTCGGCGGTGGCGGCGGCGGTGGCGACAACACGACCGACTCAGGGCCGACTAGCTCGCTGACGGAGGAACACGTGACCTGTCAAATATTTTGCCAGTTTGCCAGAACTGAACGAAGGAGAAGTACAGAATAGGCCACCATACGAGTAGGTGAGGAAAAAAAGCCACCAAGGAAAGTATCTGGGGAACCAACAACCGTTGAAACTGGACCGCGCGAAGCGGAACGCACAGACGGATCTGGTAAGATTAGATAATGCGAGCAGTAGTACAAAACCTTAACCCCAGCCGGAAATGCGGAGAATTAGGTAAAACGAGTGAGAATACCATCGGCAATTTGTTATCGTTTGGTCTCATTTTCCAAATCGAACAGGGCGGACATATAATCAATTCTGATTAAATTACCAAGAGTGGCCTCAAATGATTGCTCGCGTTCGACGTCGGTTTGATAATATGTCTATACAATTTATTATCCTTTTGCGAATGTCATTGAATTGCATTGAATTACATAGAATAGTGACAGTCAAATAAAATAGAATCTTATTAAACTACAGTACCTAGAACAAGTGGTTTTGAATACCATAGAACTACATCTAATGAAGCTAATGAAGTCGATTGAAGCCGGTGCCGAGTCAGAAAGGAGATCCACCAAGTAGAAGTCACCTTGCGAGTGGCCGAGGCTTTCTGGGGGTAATCGCGTTGAGGAATTCGTAGTCAGTATTCTCTGGGTAGAGCAAAGAAATGACATACCGCTGCACATTCTTTTCCTTTTCTCTGAATAACTGTACAAATGAAAACTAGAGTTAGCATGGTTATTTGGTATATCAATATATACCACCTAGCCGCAGCTCGAGCGTTTCCAGCCCGCTGCCAGTCTTTGCCAGTATGGCCAGCAACCGTCCGCACATCGAAGTCAGGCGCCAGCACCAGCACGAGCTCCTTCAGCTGCCCCCCCAGCGCGCCAAACAGCGCCGCCGGGCACAGGCCATCATACAGCGTGCTCGCAACGCGCAGCATCACCCGCTGCAGTGGGGGGCCGGGTGCGAGCGCCGTGGTGAGGCCAGGGCCGGTGTCGAGCGCGGCGAGCGCGGGCACAGCTGCAGGTGGCACCTCGCCAGCGTCGGGGGGCACACCGACGAAGTGGGGCAGCGCGAGATGCGTGATGTGCGGGCGCGTGGGGAGGAAGCAGTCAAAGAACGCATAGGGGAGCGTGTCCGCGAGCAGGGTGAAGCGCACGAGCGCAGGCAGTGCCACAGTGAGGACATCCGCGTCGAACGCGGGGAGCATGAGCGCTGCGACTTGTGGGTCTGCCTCCAGGGCAGTAGGTGTGCCACAAGACAGGCATTGGACCGAGGGACATACAGGGCTGGGCCAGTGGGTCAGAGGAGGTAAGACATGAACGAGAAGGGAATAAACCGGAGCAGGATGAAAGAGGCTGTCAACCCGATGAACACGAATGGCCGCACGCACACTGGCGCGGACCCGGTCGATTTTTGGCCGGTCGAGCCAGACCCATTGCTGGGAGGCCATTGACCCGGATGACGAACGCGTGAGGGGTTGCGTGATGCGCGAGGGGACGCGAGGAAAGGCGTGGTGTGCGAGGATCGGCTCACTGTTCTCGCGCTGGCCGTGGGTCGCTAAGGAGCATTGCACCCTGTGGACGCCAAGGCGAGCGGGAGAATGTCGCGGGCGCGCGGCGGGTCCGAGTGCAACTGCGTGCAAGTGAAGAACGCGACTGGTCGTGTGCACGCTGGCGCAGGCCTGGATGACGGTTGGCTGATCGAGCAAGTTTCTGGGGAGGCCGCCACCTACCTAGATGAAGACGAAGTCGCTCGCGCGCATCTTGAGGGCGCGGAGCCTGCGTCGATGAGTGAGTCCGGAGTCGAGCACCTTGCCACACTCGCAACCCCTCCCATTTTCAGAGCCCCGGCGGTTTGGGGCGCGATTTCGAGTCCGAGAGCGAGGCGGTCGAGGCACCGCAGCGGCGCAGCCGCATATAGTCAGAGCCATGTGCAAAGAAGCTGCTTGCACGCAGCTTGAGGGGGCGGAGCCTCCAGGCTTGCTAGACGACGGGATCATTTGGTTAGCTGAGGTGGAAGCCACCGTGGAAATCGCAAGCGTCGAGGAGGACATGGGTCCTTGCCTCGACAAGAGCGAGTCCAGGGCCGGGCACCTTGACACGCTTGCGACCCCTCCTGTTCTTTCTGACACGCGTTTGAAGGACCCCAGCTGGTCGACGATGGGGGTGCTTGATGGATGCGGACCAAGGACGACTAGGACGACTGGACGACTGGACGACAGCAAAAGACTTGGCACCGACACCAGGTGGGATGTCACCGGCCTGGAGAATGCCACCTGGCTGCTGGGGGGCTTGGCCGCTCGAGCTGTCTTCCATGACGCTTGTGACGCCATCTTCCAGACTGTTTTCATGATGGAGACAAGAGGAAAGAGAGAGAGAAAAGGAGGGATTGCTAATCGGCACGCGGTGTCTTGAGAGAGATTAAAAAAATGGGGCAAGGAGTGGGCAAGGACGGGTTGTTTTCCACCCAGTTGAGTCAAACCCGATTTGCCACTCTCATTTCTATGCAGCCACTGCACAGAAATATTCTCAAGTCGCGTTTCACTTAGCACAACACAGCACAACACACAAGATTGCACGATCAGATTTATTGATCAGATTCTATAATCCCGAATATCATCAATTGGATCTATATTATATTATTTCATTTGGTCCGAATTGACACCATTTGTATATATTTGTCCGGATTCTACCTGATTATACGCATTTTTCGCTGGGCCTTAACCTTACAGTCGACTGGTCTGTTTTTGTCGCTCCTGTTGTATGCGCGCGCGGTGCGAATTGAGCTTGCAGGCGGGTTTGGTTCAGCTCTCCTTCCGGCTCTTCACGCTTTCTACACTAGCGCCTGGTATATCTGGCGCTTCAGACTAGACTTGTTCGTGTTATCGCTGATGTGGGTCACGTTACTCACGTAGAGGAAGTCCCTGAGAACAACGGTATTCGCCGCCGGACGACGCAGGTCTCACTACGGACGGCTGCATACTTGTGTTCCCTGTAAATAGCACTCATCCGTCGGCGCGGCAACCGTATGAACTAGGTACAATTCCATGCACCGCATGCACGCGAGAGAAGAGGTAAAGGTATCAGTAGATCGTCCGTGTGCCATGGTCGGTATGCGATCGGGACACTTCCGACAAATATACTCAGCCTGTGCTTCTCTGATTATGACAGTACACAAAAAGGAACTCGCTACGAATGGGGTGCACTGCTCACCAAAGGGGCGCTCGTCCTTAAATTTAGAGCGCATCACGTCGAACATGGCGAGTGTGGATCGCCACAGGTTTGGTACTAGTATATGGACCCCAATTAGTCCCTCACCACTTAGCACTGGCACTGCAGTAGTCTAGTTAAGCTAGCATACCCTCTTAGTAAATATTAGTACATACCGATCTGATGTTCCAGGCTAGCACAGTACCCCAAAATCGCTCATGCCCATTATATACCATAGGCAGTAGAATCGGCCACCTCAGTCCTTGTGCCCATCCACTGCAGCCCATGTGCCAGTGTGCCAGCGGTGTATACTGAGACACCTTGTATCATTCATCCTTGTCTGGTCCTTGTCTAGGACAATTCCCTGGTGCACATCACTTTACCCGAACTCAACCATTCCAGCGTCATAGGCTTGCATTGCATATAGATCATAGCATAGCCAAGTGGTGTCGGCCAGGTATGACCCGGTCCGCATAACACGTGATAAAGCGGCAAAGCGTACTGCCTCGGCCGCTCAGTCTTGGCTGAGAGGATTAGCACAGTTCGGAGTTCGGGTTGTGAAACCGAGCAGAGAAACCGAGGCGCAGTTTACAGGGCAGCGTGGCTCATAACAGTAAGGCGAGGTAGGCATGGCTGTCGCGTGGAGTTGTATTATAAGTGGCTGCAGTGGTAGGCGGTGGTAGCTTCCTTATGCATTATGCAGTTATGCAGAGTGGTTCAACAGCCACAGAATCGAACAGAAGTGTAGGTGCGAACTGCGAATTGTATCCAAGATCCCGCAGTCGGAGATAGTAGCCATGTGCCATAATTTGATGTAAGGCAGTGTCCTTGTAACCAGACACGTGGGACTGCGCAAGAGAATCCACTCACCTGCGAGTCCGTCCGGGATCTTGTTTTTGTTCCTCGATTCTATTCCCGTAAAAGGAGCGCATTCCCGTCCCCGAACATTTCGTTCCTTACTGTCGTCCCTGAAACCGCGGTCCTGGCACGGCGGCCCCGGCCTGTTGATCGTCGCTGATCAAATTCTCTGCGATCCAACCGGGTTCATCCGGCGACAAAAAATTACTACTGTAGTCGGTTTCACCTGGAATGATACAAAAGCACTGCACTTCAGTGGGTTTTGCTGGCCAAGGACCACGCCCAAGTCTTCGCCTCTTGGCCGGCTCTCGACTCACAGTCCGCGTCGGGATTTCTCCGAGTCGAACTGTCTGGATCCTGACTAGGCCTGACTCTCGGCTTGACTGGATGGACTGGTTGTCAATCATTGTGGGATGCAAAGAAGTACAGAACGTGCAGAATCGGCTCATGGAAGCCACCCTTCAATTTGTGGAAAAGGACATACGCGACCCACCCATCGGCGTTATCCCACCCTTGTATCAGGGTTTCTTAGCTACCTTCAACTTCGCCTCGATGCTGACTCGCCCGACTTCCCCATGAACGTGCAGAGCATGCTCACCGACACTGCCCATTGCTAAGGGAACAAATGCTTGCCTGGGAACTCAGTAGATATTTTGAGTGGACACCATACCCAGTGTAGTTGTCGTGCTTTAAGTTACCTCTAATGAAGAGACGGAGGAGGATGTAAAGATTCAGGTTACAGGAATCAGGTAATCACCTAATCACCGATCACTGAACGTAGAACTGCCATGCCTGATTGGAACCGGAGCCGGTTCGTGAAAGGAAAGTTGACATTTGTTATTTGTAAATCCAATACCCCGCGGGGTTTCTCGCCGGGGCATGACCCAAATACACCTGTCATGGCTCTGGATCTGAGGTTACAGTGGGGGTAATATGGATCTCGACTATCGACCCATGTCCGGTGTTGTGGTAGCTAACGTACTGGCCCGTTCTGCTATAGTCATTAATTACAAGTCCAACTTCCTTGATGGTAGATTACGAAAGGAT
>WTXF01000412.1:0-20036 GCA_022496215.1 Russula brevipes | reverse complement strand
TACATCATTGGTGGTTTAGCAGGCCCAGGCTCCCGTCGCTCCTCCCACTCATTCGTCGCACCGCAATCACTACCCTTGCCCCCGACGAAGGACAAAGCAAAATCGAAGGACAAGGATAAGCGCAAGAAGGACAAAAGCAAGGGGAAGGAGCCACTCGATGTTTCCACAATGCAGGGTCTCATCGGTCTGCCTAGCGCCACGTCAAATCTATAGACGTTGCGCCGTGGGCCGATGCGGATGAACTTACAGGAGCTCGCCGTCCTAGTACTTACACCCTCGACGACTCATTTGCAGGGGGCCTCCGACGCCTTGACCCCGACTATGCTGAACGCCGCAACGAGTGGTCCTTTATCCGCGAACGCGACCAAGTCATCCTTCCTTCTCGGGATCCTGACGGTAGTCCCAGGACGTGGGACGTTTGGCGCTGTGTGCAGATCGGGAAGATTCGCCTCGAGCGAGCCATCTTACCCTTGTATGATTTCCTTCGTCCTCTCGTCTTGAGCATGTGCTGATGGCTTGCGTTTTGTGCACTCTCATATCATGCAGCCGACCCGGACAAGCCGAACCAGCAACGTCTTAATGCAGAACACGACATTGACCATGATTCTGCAAACAAGCTCGGTGGCCCTACGACCGTTGTTCACCGGCACTCTAGAGCGCTTGCCTTCTCAATCTATCGTCACTACAGCCTAAGAAACTATCGCTCAGGCAGATCCCGCAGCAGCACGAGTGCTAGCACACGCCCCCACGGGTCCAGCGAAGGTCGTAGCACTCTGGTAATGCCAGCCCATGACGGTATACTATTGGCGACGAAACGAGTCCAGGAACAATTCACGTACACAAAGAGTACCTCGAGACTGGACTCGCACGGATTGCTTCCGGAGGATGGCGAACACCGCCGGGACAACCGCCGCGGTCCTCACCCTCATCAACTGGCCCCGCAGGATTTGCCAGCCAACCCGCCTCGTCAAGAGGCCTCTGGGCCCCGCCGTATTATTGAATTGAGTAGGCTGGAAAGCCTGGAAGACAATCTGCGAGCTTACGCAGGAGTCGGTCAACACACACCACCAGTTCCTCGCTCGATTTTTCGGGCACGACGGCTTTCGCTTTTTCTGCCCCGACATCACAGACCTCTTCTTCTGCGTCGTCCATCTCGACTTCCTCAGTTAGCTCTATTTCGGAACGGCAATTGACCCCTCATAACGAAGCAGAGGAGGACAGCGATAACGAGTTTACGAATCCCATCCCACGCACTTCCCATGCAGAGGCCTTTGCGACACTGGACAACTTTGCGATCGATCAAATTAAGAATGAACAGGTACCTACCCTGACCACGAGGCGATCCCACGGCAGTTGGATTCAGCGCATAATTGGCCCTCCGTCACGCGCGCCTCCGTCCAGCCTTGCGCCCATTAATCCGCCCTGGATGACGTTGGTCCCACGCTCTATGCAAGAGGAACAGGATCGTGCGATCCAAGGTCTAAGGTCGTCATTCAAGGATGTAGGGTTGGTCCCATCAACTCGCTCAAGAGGCGGTGCAGGGATTGGCCGCAAGGGCAAGGGTAAGAATAAGGACGTGCTCACACAAGTGCCGGACGACTCGCTGTACATGTTACTCCCCCTTTGGCCTCACGAGACGGACCCCGCGAGCGCCGCGCGCGAGCGGAGGCAACGACCAACGAGAGGCCTCGACCGCGAGCAGAATTTATACTGCTTGTGTATTACGTGCCCTTCGACAAACTCGGCGAGGGCAAACCCGTCACCAAACGCTCTCGCTCCCGTTCGCGCAAGGGTGACAACGAGCGACCCCACCCAATACCGCTCTTCGACGTACGTCGCGGCTTTAAGGTCGTTGGCCGGCTCATCGCACACTCGGATCTGAACGGCTCTGGTATTCGCCTGCCTGTTCGCGGGCTCTGCGTGACAGGCTCAATGGCGGAGGCCGAACTGGGCATCCCGCCCGCCTCGTTGCGGGACGTGCACTCGGATGACTTCGTCATTGGCGCATGCCTCGATCGCAGTGGCACCATTGAGTTTGTGCCGGAGGGCCTCGAGAAGCTCGGCTTGTGTGTCCCGCGCACCCAACCACCGGTTCAGCTCCACACGCATCCGGCCATGCAGACGACTGAACCGGTCGAGGAGGAAGTTGTGCCGCAACCGCTCACGGCCATTGGCCGCGCAGCGATCGAGGTTGCATGGCTTGGTTGCATGGCGCTCACCACATTCTATGGTCCGCAATCTCACGGCCGAGCATGACACGGCCGTCAATGGCCCTAGGTGCATTTCCGACTCTTCTTTGTCTTTTCCTTCTAATCTCGCCTTTGCGTAATATCCCCCTTGCGGGTGCAAGCCGAAAAAGTTTTATGTCCCCTACTCTATTCTGAATTCATCAACACAGGTTGCAGACCGATATACCCGCTCAGAATGTAATACGATATTATACGACCCCGTCCTCTCACGGCCTGCATATATCTATACGAATGTGTATGTGACCTGACATCGCATCGCTGGCTCTTTCCTCCATCCCACTCTCCCACTGTGTATCTCTTCAGATCGTCCACACACTGTGTTTTTGTCTTAGCTATGTAGTACCTGGATCCATCATTTATTATCAACACCACGGTCTGCGCCATCACGCCACGAACCGCCATTTTGGCCAGTTACGCACTGCACTGACAGGAAACATCAGGAAGATTGATCCCTTCCGACTTTGGAATCTCGACAGCCTGTCCCAGCTGCTGGCTTGTGAGTGCCGCCCCCTCAACGCCTCAACCACCTGACACATTTTTACGTGTCTTGCCCTGCCTTGGTCGCTTCTCGAGGAGGCGGCAGCTGACGTGCTTCAATTTATTAATGGGGCAAGAAGGAGATAGATGGGCCGTGCATGCTCACCCGTGTCTGGTTTCAGTTTCACTCTCTCTGCAGCGTGGTCCCAACTGTTCCTGGCAACTGTCCTCTCCTACGAACCTTCGTCCGAGTCCTCGCAAAACATTTGATTATTTTTTTTTTATTTCAATTTTTGCACCGTATCATCCATCCATCATTCCCAAAGGCGGTTTGCTTTTGCTTTGCCTCTTTCGGGGGGCGCCCATCGTCACCCGTCACCCGTCCCCGTTCCTTTTTTTCTTTCCTCCGAAGCGGATGGCTGTATGAGTGAATGTATGTGAGTGAGGAACCGGTTCCAAAACCAAAACCAAGGACAGCTCTCCTCGCCCCCGGGCGCTCACGCCTTCAGGTTTGTAACTTACGAAACCGAAACTCAATTAACAACTCCGAAAGTCGTCTGCCTCAGCCTCACCACCCGCACCCACACCCCTTCCATTCCCCTTCCCCTTATTGTAAACCAATTATTCCCCCCACCCCTTGGTTCTAGGCGATACGTTTCTTCCGATATCTAGCGGCCTCGAGGCCGCAAAATATTTTGGCGCCAGAGACTGGAAAAGGGGCTGCGGCGTTTATTCTTTCTCTCGCTCGCAGTTTGTATTTTCCCTCCCCCCCTTCGCTTGCCAAGCCAGGTGGCCTGGCTGGCTGGTTGTGAGTTGCTGGCGCCCCCTCCTTCCCTCTCCTCGTGTTGATCTCGGGACGCTCGTTCTCTGATCATCTCATCTCATAGAAAAA
The DNA here is from genome assembly GCA_022496215.1 of Russula brevipes. NCBI lineage: Eukaryota > Fungi > Basidiomycota > Agaricomycetes > Russulales > Russulaceae > Russula > Russula brevipes. Next base: position 16,418 of record WTXF01000412.1, on the reverse strand, counting down.
ACATAGACAACAAAAAAGGGTTATACGAAAAGGAATCACGGGGTTACGTTGCGCGTTCGGGTCTAAATTTCTGGACGTCTCTTCTCTTGGGGCGGCGGGGGCATACCAAACACCGCTCATTTCGGCTGTTTTTTTTTTCACAAGAGGTATTTTGAACGAGGGGGGATTTATTTATTTTTTCGATCGGCCGAACGCCACAGCTGGCTGCAGGCTGCTGCGTGTATGTTGGTTCGTTAGCAACTCGAAAGGACGTCCGATGCATTTCCGCCGCGTGGGTAATCACAGTTGTGGTCTAGTTCGGATCTTCTGCTGCTCGGGACTCTCCGCCCCCCCTGTCGATGTGGATCTAGGACGATCGTCCGGCGGCTTGCGGCTTTCAACCAACCCTCCAGGGCAGCATAGTACGTGTAACGGCGCGATCACAGATTACGCATTGGCTTGGCCGTTGGCACCGTGATATTTGTCTGGGTCTTGCATGGAAGGGCTTGCAGTCCCATCGATCGACCACGCGTCAGACCCAGACCCAGATGGCACGTCATGCCCCCGGAGAAATTTTTGATCTGCGGTTGGTATTACCTCTGGGGGTTGGCTGGCTGGCTGGCTGGACTGCAAGGGCACCATCCGCAATCGATGCACCCGAAGCGATTCTTTACTTTCAAATGAGTTTGTCTTGGCCAGCGTCTACGGTGTGCGGTGTGTGACAATGGGGTCTTTTCTGGACGTATTTTTTTGCGAGCGCGTAACAGAGAGTCCCTCCCTTCGACAAATTTTTTCGCTTTGCTGAATGTGGAGGTGGAGGCCTGGAACGCGTCGTGGTGCTATCCGCTTTGGTCGCAAGGCGATCTGGAGAGAAGAAAGGGATGGTCGAGGAACAAACACGCGACGCGTGGGGGCTCGACGCCCCACCAAAGGTTCGGCGAATAATAATCGACCGCAACCTATTTCCTCACATTGGAAAAAAAAGCTCAACTTTCCCCCTTCTCCACAGCGCATTTTCCCTAGGGGTGGGGAAGCAGTCTTCTTATCGTCGCAATTGGTCGTGGCTTGTTTGCGCGTGTGGTCGTTGAGGTTAGGCTGGGCACCCATGTGGTGACATGACCAGATTCTTGCTTCTGCTTAGTGTCTGATTTTGATGGTGGCGCCTTGGAGCTACGTGCTGATAGAAAAGAATGCTTCGTTGCTCCACGCCTTGTTGCGAACTTCCAATGGTTGGCAGGGTTCGCTTTGACATGATACGAACGCTGGGCATCGGTATAGGGTTCACGGACAAATTCGCGTTCCGTAAGCGCTTTGACCACGTACGAAACCGTCGTTGTAATTGGCCAAGACCGATGGACCGTACGTGAGGTGCGCCCTCGCCATTGAGGATTATGTGAAGCCGACTGACGCGAGGGTAGGGTGGCTGCCCATGCTGATGTGGGAGGAACCATCCACCGTACCGTGTGTATGTACGCAAGTGCAACCGCTCCGCTCCGCGATCGCTTGCCGTTTCTGCCAGGAGGTTCGATAATTTGACATTTCATTTTGTCTTCCGGAATTAGGTTTAACTCGGCAGCGTAGGATTGGATGACAACGATGGCTTGGATTGTCAGTGTGGTACTAGATCTGAGACATCTTTTTGGTCATTAGGTGTCACAGAACCGAAGCCACGTGGGAGACCACCCGCTCATGGGGCCGCGTGCCACTCCCCCGTCTCTTCAATCAAGGGTGCCGTGAATGTCGTCCCGTCCCATACGGGTTTGCACCCCTCACATACGTGCAACTCACGGCTGAAACATTTTCCTCGGGCGTCTGCCATTGTCAGGACGGACTGAAATGGGACGTAGCATCCGATCGGCATCAGCGCCAGCCCCGTAACTTATCAGGCGCGCAATGGCTACCCAGGTACAAACGTGTTCACCTCTCGGAGACCGCAAGGAACTTGTGTAAACCGTACCTTGCCCGAGAACCAAATGAGTCCCCCACTTCGGGGGCCGATCATCGCTCCCATCCGTTGCGAGAGCGCTTGAATGGGGTTATAACAAGGGTGTACATATAGAGTAATCAGAAAAGGAGTCACCATAGAAGGACGCGGGCGCCATACCGTGACTATGAGCGGCTGAGGCGAGGCAGAGCCCTGTTCACGACCCGTTGTCGTCGCTGCGCCGTACGTCAACAAAATGAGTGGCTCGGTTAAGTTAGGTAAAAACTTATTTGCCATGAGAAGAAAAGGACAGTTTTCTTTTTCGAACGCGTGCACGGCGGCCTGAGTGGGTGCTACGGTGGGGCCAACACGTCTGAGAGAATCCCGGGTGGCCATATTCTTCTTTACGTATTCTGCCGACAGAAAGAAGACAAGGATTACACTCCTGACGCAGCCGTGGGAAAGGGTGGTGGGGAGAACACATTTGCGCGGGCGCATGAGAACACGATCCGGTCACAAGTACTGTATGATCGAGGAAGCAACGGTCAGACCAATCTGTCGGCCTTTCCCAACTAAGGAGTATCTTCATCGCGACGGATGACCCGTTCCTGTGGACCGCTCGTCGCGCCTCGAGGTGTGCCTTGATCCTCAACGGACTGCGTCGTTATCGTGTTTCATCAACGCTCAGGAAGCTTCCGAACCCCTCGTATTCAAGACTTCGAGGGGGAAGCATAACCGAGTCGTCTGACCAGGTTGGCGGGGCGCTCAGGGAGAACTCTGGGAGCTTACCGACTACCGAGGCCGAGGGGGGATGAGCCAGAAACTCCTCCTACAGAAAGTTCTGAGGGTGTGCAGTCGCACGCCCACAGGGCTCCTGGTGGGTAGAGGTGCCACATAGTGCCTGTGTCTCCTTCAGAAGCCACCCCGCCTGTTGATAGGGCAGTCACTGGCAGGTGGAGATGGAGGTCCAGAAGTTGTCGAAGCCCACCGCTTGAATTAGATAAACGTGTGCGCGAAGTGCCACGCGGCTGTGCCTTCTCCCTGATATTTCGTGACTCCGACACCGCCAGTGAGGGAGAGAAGATATATACGCCTGATTCATGAACAGTGGAATGGCTGTGCGCGGACCATTTTTCGCCAAAATGTCCGGAAACCGGAACAGCAGACCGTGAGAATGCCACGTGGCCGAGTAAAAGGAAAGCGGCGACGTGGCAACGCCCTTTCTTCACTTACGGCCACGTACGTCCTGCGCCCTCCGCAGTCTTTCCCTATTCTTTACAAAGCCTCTCTCTTTCCTCTGCATTTTCCCATCCTCTGCCACGTACATATCGTAACCTATGGCTACAGTTAACTCTTCCGACCTTGCCCTCCCCTCACCATCGCCTTCGGGCACTCCAGCATCCTCCACGTCATCCCTTCCATCGACTACTACTTCCAAACCTGCAGCAAAGTCTCGTCCCGCACCCACATCTAATGAAGACCATGGCGCGCCTCGAAAGCGGTCCCGGTCTGACATGACAGCGGATGAGCGCAAGGAGGCCCGCGCCCACCGCAACCGTATTGCAGCTCAACATAGCCGCGACAAGCGCAAAGCACAATTTTCTGCCCTCGAGGGTCGCATCAATGAACTCGAGGCCGAAAACAGAGCGCTTCGCGCGGGCATTCCCCTCCCTCCCCCAATTGCTGTCGACAGTTCGGCACAACGAGCGGCGGATGCTGCTCGCGAAGCAGAGAACCGCGCTTTGCGTGAACGTGTGCGCGCCCTCGAGAACGCATGGGAGGCGATCATTCACACCCTTCAGACTCATGGTACCACTGCGGGCCTCCCAACTGTCCTGCCCTCTCTTGTTCCGGGACACTCGAGTGCGCCATCTCCGTCACCTTCGGAAACAGCATCATCGCCATCACCTCCTCCCTCGACAAGTACTTTCCCTGTCCTTGTACCGCCTACTCCCGTCTTCTCACCCGATGACGTTGTCTTACCTCTTTCCCCGGCGCCGTCCAATGCGAGCCTATCGTCTGGAACACCTGGCCAGAGCATCTTTGATCTTACGCGTGAGCCCACTTGCCACTCAGCACGGGTGGTGAGCGCCACTTCGGTGGCGTCCCTGCAGCGGGTGGACCCATGCAAACGGACGAAGATTTCTCGACGCTATTTGATGTCGTCGCGGACGAGACCATTGACGAAGCGGTCATGGAAGATCTCTTCCGTGAGATTTTGGCGGCACCCTCCACGCCGTCCCCCACGACGTCGATACTGACGGGCGATGAGGCGGAAACGTCGAGACAAGATGAGGGCTCGGCAGATCCAAACATGGATACCAATGTAGGCAAGGAGGTGGAGACGGAGATACAGAGACTGTTCGACCTGGTGTCTCAGGCCGGCACTACGCGTGGGCTCACAACTGACGGCACATCGTCACTACCCGCTGAAGAGGGCGGCAACACAGCGCTCGAGCTGGACCTCGGCGCATGGGAGGCATCCATAGGCCTCGTGCAGCCGGTGTTTTAAATCATCGTCCACATCCAGGACTTCAGTCGCACCCTTCTGTATTTTCAACTCTAATTCTCCTTGTGTGTTCGTCATCTTGCATTACGTATCCTATTGTTCGGGCCTATCTATATCGTCTCGTCGTTTCGGTTTCCTTCCCTCTCATTCTGCATCCTCATCACAACATCACATTCTCGCATGGTCATCTGGTTTTGTGGCCTCCCTCACACGATACTCTCACGATACGGATTTCCTCCTTCCGCCGGTTGGTTTCCAACCTTCCCCCACCACACTAACCTCTTGCCGGCTGTACAGGTGATATGTACGTTGCGGAGGCGCTCGCTCGCGCATGGACACTGACTTACTGCCCGACCTGCTGTTCCTGTTGTGACATGCGATTCTCCCCCTTGGGGTTGAGGACGCGTGTTGTGGTAGTGAGCGCGGGTTGCGTGGTCTGTCGGCCTGAATGTGCGTTACGCTTGTGATCCTTCTGTTGCGTGTTCGTCCGTACATGTCGATGAGGTGGTGCCTTGATTATTTCTAATTGGGAGGAGGTCCCTTCGGTAGAAAGAGTCCTTAATTTTGTATTCACGTGTAGAGGAGGTCATATATAGCACAGAACGTCCTTGTGGATTCCGCTCTGCTCGAGTTCAATTCGAACACTGCCGGCCGCAGTAGCGGTCAATGCTGGCAAGCACTTTCAACAGGCGTCGCGTTCCTAGGCCACCCATTATATATGCTCACGCATTTGCTCTGTCAGTGCGCAACATCTGTGCAAGATCAGTCCTTGGTTGGGCTCTCTTTATCAGCCTCAACATGACCGGAAAAAGTGCCACTCCCGGTGTGCTTTCAACCACGGTACACCTTTCCCTACCATTTTCACGCAGTCGCCTTCAACGTTTCAACCCTCAAGGCCTCAACGCTCGCCGGCGTCGCAACGGACTCGAGCGGGCCAAAGCTACAGTACTGTGCCAGCCTCCGCAGGCCGTGCTACAGTGCCGCTACTCGGTAGTTTCCGCCTGCCTGCAGACGCGCGCGGTTCGCTCCGGGCGCATGTGCGCCTTGATCGTCGCGCCCTGTGTCACCACGTGTCGCGCGTGGGCTTGGTGATCCTGTGCAGTTGTGCACCTGTGCACCCATCCACCTTTGCGACTTGCCGAGCGCGCCATGCATGGCAGCTGGTCTGTCAGTGTTCAGAAACGAGTGACGGCGGCCGTGCAACCTCTACCCCTGATTTTCAGACCCTTCTAAGTTAGCCCGTGCGGATGGGCCATCGATCGCCACCGCTATACCCACCCAAACGGCGGCGGCGATATCAGATATCGTGTAGCTCCATTCCCCATCCCGGTCATATTATTGTATGCGTGCATCACGCTGCGCGTAACGTTCGTGAAAAACTTGGGAGCGTGCGTGCTCGTAAAGTAGATGTGTCTTTGGCAGTGGGCCACGGACGGATCCGTCTGCTGCAGACGCGGGGTCGACGTGCGCGATACAGTTGGAGAGGGTGGCAAATGAGAAGAAGTGATATCGAGTGGGGGGAGAACGCGAATACTGAGCGAGACCAAAGATAATGTCTGTCAGCAAAAAACAAGTTGTTGGTTGGTCTCCCTGCTGCAAACCCTTCGCAAGGGACGGCTTAGTTTGGCTACTGTTCATGCCCTCATTGGATCTGGCAAGAACCGTCGTCCATGATGTAGATACACATTCTACTGCGACGCGGGCAGCGAGCTGTGGTGCAACCATCAAAGATCTTATAACACGATTACTTTCTGACAAACACTGAAATTGAAATCAATACGACGGCTGGGGGCGCCCCTCTATTCCCGCTCGCGCAATTCCCTCCCTTGTTATGGAGCATTGCAAGTCAAAAAAAAACGAGACGGGCTACTCAGTTGGAAGGCCTGCGCGTTCGAACGCCTGAGCGGATGAGTAGTCGACCTTCTTCCCGCGTGTACGTCGTCCCAGAATCGCTCCCGGGTCGATACGCTGCAGAGGAGGTGGTCATCAGCGAGGGGGGAATAAAAATACTGAGCGCAGGAGAATGGCTTTACTTCCTGGTTCTCGTCCTCATCTTCATCTTCATCTTCTTCCATCGCGTCTTCCTCTTCGTCATCATCATCTTCGTCGTCTTCGTCTTCGTCGTCGTCGTCATCATCATCATCCTCTTCCATTCCCTCATCGTCGTCTTCCTCGTCGTTCTCGCCGTCTTCATCTACGGCCTTCCCCTTGGAGGCTGGGACTTTGCCCTTGCCCTTACCGGGAGACTCGGGTTTCGTCGGGCTTTTCGAGCGATTACGCCGTTTCGGACTCTGACTCGAACTCGAACTTGGTTTGCCTCTGTATGAAAATGTCATTTTTCCGCATTGTCAGCGCTGGGCCATGCGCACACGCGTGTGAGAGCCGACGAAGTGATGGGCTTACGCGGAAGACGAAGCCTTTTGAGTGGACGGAGACATTTCGATGGGTGGATTCTCTGCGTTCTGTGATTTTGTAAAGGTTGGGTTCGTTGATCGCGAACGCGTCGACTCGGCGCGCGAAACGATTGCTTTCGTCAGACATTCACACGGTTGCTCATTGGATTGGACCGCTTGTGTGATTGATGATAACTTTGCCACTCTTCTTCGAATCACTCTCCTCATATATTGCTGACCCTGATGTCGCTCCCTGTTGGGCAGCCAGCTGCCGTAAGGTGCCGCTTTTTTAAAGACAAGGGAGAGCATCACCAGCACACGCTCATATCCCCTCAATCGTCCAACCACCACGCTGCATAAAGATGCCCACCGCCTTTCTCAAGCTCCCTCTAGAGCTCCTCCGCGAAATATTGTCCCATCTCTCCCTCGAAGACATATTGTCTTTGACGAGTTCATGCAAGCCTCTTTCCTATCTAGGCTGTTGTGACCCCGAACTGCAACTGTACCGGACCCGCATATGGGAAGCCGGTCTGCGCGATTGTCCTCCGCCGGACGGTCTCTCTATTCGTAAGAGACTTGCAGCTCTGCGTCGCTTAGAATCTGCATGGGACGACCCCGTCATATCCACTGATCCTGCGGTCATCGATATTGAGGACGCCGACGCGGATTCTCGCGTTTTAGTCGTCGAGGACTTTTACATCGATATGAACGCGCTGGCAGACACTCGTACAGATAGCTGTGGATACCGGTACCTCGACCTTCGATCTTCTCTGCAACAGGAGGACGTGCACTCGGTATGCTACACCTTCCAGCAGAGCGTTGGCCTCCTCTGCTATGCTTTCGCTATCCATAAATACAACTTGTTTGCCGTGGTCATCGAGTACGTGCATCGCCTTCCATTTAGTCCACTTTGCGGCTGTCCCAATAATTTTTGGTGCTGCACAGAGCTCCATGGCTGTCTTATTACGCAGCACTGCAGCTGCTGAACTTTCACGACGGCCAGCCCCATCCATTTTCTGCTCGACCGATCAAGATCACAGACGAGATATTCTGCATCGCCAAGATGTACATAATCGAGGACCAGATCCTCATCGTCATGACTCGAGATTTTCCCGAGCGACCCGAAAGTTGGATGACCTTGGTGGGGTTGAACGATCGATGTCCCACACCAGTATGAGGGATGCCCCTTGACGCCCTCTTCGCATCACAGTGATCCTTCATTCTTCTAGGTCGATGGATCCTCCCGACATTACTTGAATGACATCGTCATCGTCTCGCACGATACCATCGCGCTCGTCAATCCCGTGGACAGCACCCTCGAGCTCGGCCGATTAGACAGCGCCACGGCCACGCTGCACGTCCTGCGCACGCTCTGCCTCCCGCCAGCGCACAGCGAGCTGTCCCTATTCCGCGCCAGCACCGGCCCCAGTCCACTCACAACAGCACCACGGCGGAGCAGCAGCGCGCCACCGTCACACATCTCGTCCTCGTCCTCGTCCTCCCCGCCCGCGCTGTTTTGCGAAGACCCAAGGCGGGCGATAACCTCCGTCGCGCTCCACTACACGGCCACGGGAGGAACCCCGAGCCACGAAGAGTGGGCCGAGCCCGACGAACACGCCCGCGCCCTGCTCATCACGCGCCGCAGCGCGCTCCGCCACCTCGCCGCGGGCCGAACCGCACAGGCGCACACACCGTGGTGCGCCTGGGGCCCCGCCGCCGCCCGCGTGCTGTGGCTCGCCGGCAATGGCGGTGGCGGTGGCTCCGTCGCTCCCCACGGCTTTGGCGCACATGCCACGCTGCACGAGCGTCTTTTCCTGTTCGCGGGCAACGCCCATGCCCATGCCCCCGGGCCCGCACCCCCGCCTGCTGTGGCGGTCGCGCAACTCGACTTTAATGTCCATCGCATCCGGCGGGGGGTACATGAGCGTGAGCGCCGCGCGTGCGCGGCGGGTCGAGACCCGCGGTGCGAGCGGAAGCGCGGGACGTGTACCGGGGAGGGCGAAGGTGATGAACACGGGGATGACGGTGGTGGTGGTGGTGAGCGGGATAACGGAGGCGGTGGCGGCGGCGGCTGCTTCACGGTGGAGGATATGGGGCTCCTGTACCGTCAGACGAGCATCGCGCTGCCCGACGACTCGGACGCTTTCTTTGGTACGGATCGTATTGTGCGGGTGATGGTGCGTTTGTTCGACCAATTTTTCCGATACGTGGCTCTAATCATTGGTTCGTTTTGTTTTGTTTTTTTGTCTTATTCTTGTGCAGAGTCTCAGTCAGGGAAGCGAAGCGCACGACGGGGGGCTTGTGCGCAGGAGAGTGATCATTCATCCAATGACGGGTTGAAAGTGCCTAGGTTCCATCCGGGAGGGGAAGGGGTTGTCCGCCTCCAGGGTGTGTGGTTATCAAACGTACAGTAAGTAGTCAGTTATCCGAGGGGAAAGCAGGTCGTGCTCCATCAGAATGGGTTTGTTGATCCGATCCTGACACGAGATCATGCAGATGACTAGCAGGATGCTGTGTTTCGCAGAGTGAACCCACATGTACTCTTTTCCGTGATTGGAGGACAGGACGAGACCGCTGCTCCCCATCTTTCACAAGCAAGAGAAGAGAAACTTGAGCGAGCCAATCAGGAGCGAGATCCATATCCTATGATCAAAAGTTACTGTACTGTGCTCCACGCTCCACTGCTACAGTACGGAGTATTATTGATGAATGTGGACACAGAACAATATCCGAGATGGGCGCATCGCAAGATTAGCTGTAGAGGATGCCTCGATGTGATGTCGATCTGCATCCACCTGGATACGCTGAGCGATCTCCGGGTCGTTCAAAATGACGTGTGAAGACGCCGCCTGCGAGGCTACTTACTGTACAGTGTGTGCTCGAGAAATCGAAAGGGGATGTCGAAGCGCCGGAATCAGAAACAAGGATTACGATTTGGAAGGCAGGAGATGGTGATGGTGGGGCGTCCGTCCGATGTCCGATGCAGGGTCCAATGACACAGCAAAGGGGTCAATAGACGATGACAGATGGAATAGAGCAAGCACTGGCAAGGCACACGCGAAAGAGCGATGGACGACGATTCGGGGCCACTTTACTTTGCCACTAGCCGCAAGACAAGGGAGAATTGTTTGGTGGTGCTGGATTCCTTTCAACTTTCAACAATGTTATACGCTGCGCGCTGCAACTGAATCTGTCCGGTTCAAATTTCGAAAAACCCAATTGGTTTCTGATCCTTCAGAATCGAACTGGAATTTGGAAATAACATTTATAAGGCGCTAAGAGACGCCGTCACGCCGCACGGGCAGAAAGTTACCAGTCTCTGTCAACTAGGCGCGCGCCACCAGAGTCGGACCAGACAAGGTTCGCCGGCGGAACGCTCCCTATCGCACGAATCATCACCCATCACCGGCATCAGCACCCATCACTTGGGATCTCGAGAACAAGTGCGGATAAAACCATCCGCGCCGCGGCAAGAGATGTCACCCCGGTGGAGCAGCCAAGCCCAATACGCAGTATCATTTTGCCCACCATTTTTGCCCCGGTGGGCGCGTGAGAACCGCCTTCGACGGACCACAAGCCAAAGTCAAAAAAAGGGGGTGGGTACACGAGCCCGCACGCACGCCAAGTCTGGGGGGGCTTGGGGACTGATATTTTGATGCAATCAACCCCGTCCTGCGCTAGTCCAAGAGCGGTGGTCCCAAAAGTAGGAGATGGAAAAACGCCCGCTGCATGTGACGCACTCTCATGAGCGTATAAAGCCCGTCGGGTAGGTGTGCCCGCTGCTTGGACGCGGGCGGCGCCGCCCATAACAGAAAGGTGGGAATGACGACGGCGGCGCCGGTTGCTTCCCCAATTGCAAGTTAGTTGTTGCAGTTTTTTTTTCTTTCTTTCATTCGTCTTTTACAGTTTAACGCTTTCGCAAAACCACATAGCCATTTGTCTTTACCGTACGGCGTTATCAATGGGCCTGGGCGGCGGGCGCCTCGAGAGATCGCGAAACGTTCATACGTTCATCTTGGGGGCTGGGCTATTGTCTTGTAGGTGGCGCGCTTGCGCTGGGCTGCGACCCATCTTTCAGAGCGATATCCCGTCAGGGTCAAGGTCCGCAATATAAAGCTCGGCAAGCAAATTGTTTGGCGACCAGCACACGCACGTGCACTACTGTATTTATGGCTAGCTAACTTCCTTGCCTTCCTTTATTTGCATTTGTATCCATGACAAGATGACGAAAACGCGCGATGTGATGAGCGAGAATGGTTGGTATAACCCCTTTCAGGTGCTCCGTGTATCGTTGTGCTGATCCTCAGGTCTTGTACTGTAGGCCTGTCCAATGATATACGTATCGAACGGGGGTTGTTTCCCAACGCTCTGCCTCGTTGAGTGTACCATTCACACTGTACCTGAAGCGCTGGCTCTATAGATAGAAGAGTATTCAGTTTACATCATGATGTTGTCGGCCTTTCATCTCAGCCGCCTGTCACATGTCACAGGGGGGATTTTGCACTGACCCGGCGTGGGGTGGGGAGAAGTGCGCGCTGATTTGGTACGTACGTCGAGGCCCACTGGCAATTGCTTAAAAGGACGGCGGCACGGCAACAACCCCTTCCTCCTGGGTCACTCTCACACTCCCTTCAGCCATGGAACAGAATCCCATCAGCACCCAGCCCAAGGTGTGTTGCTCACTCTGTCCTCCCTCGTGAACAGGGGGGACTCAGCTACTACGTGCAGGGCATGGCCCCGATGTCATTAGGGGGCAATCGGAACGCTCTCAATTGTCCCATTGGACCGGATGGCAAGCGGGATTGGTCTCATGGCTTGTTTGGCTGCTTCTCTGCATTCGGTGTCTGTACGTGAATGGGCCAACGCCGCCTTTTTTTTTTCGTGTACTGACTGATGACTAATTACTTCGTCTTCTGGTCGGCAGGTTGTGTTTCTTGCTGGTGCCCTTGCATCGTCTTTAGTAAGAACAAGCAGCGTATACACAGCCTGGAGCAGGGCACTCCTCTTAGAGGTGGAGGTGACACCTTCGACGACCAGTGTTGCATTCACGGCTGCCTCAGCGTCCTCGGTTACGGTTGGATCATGCAGGTATGTTGGGATGTTGACAAGATGGCTCTCTCTGGACGGAGGAATTCACCCCGCTCTCAGATTTCAACTCGCGGCCACGTTCGTGATCGCTATCGCATTGCGGGTGGCGGGGTTGGCGATTGCTGTGCCTCGTGGTGTTGCACCCCGTGTGCACTCACCCAAGAAAGCCGCGAAATTGAGTTGGAGGAGAACAGTTTCCAGTAAGGCGCCAGATAAGTTGGTTACCCGCCACATGGAGAAAGTATTTCATACCCTTTTGCCGAATGTACTGCCTTCTGTCATGTCGTGATTGTAATGATCGAATTTTCTGTCTTTTAGCATTTTTTGCATAAGTTGGCCCGAGCGTGTGATCAACTCGGGCCGGCCGGCCGGTAGCGGTGAGTTTATGAGGCGGTCTACTTCCATAACCATAACCTAGTAGCAAAGGGATGCTGATGAGGTTTTGGACACACATTCATTCATTCCCCTGATTGCCATATCTCCAATCCACTTCCTGCGTTCAAGCATGGCTAATAGGCGTCAAGAGAATGCAAGATTGATGCGAGCAGCCACCAACCAGAGGCATACTTGGTAAACCACATGCAGTCCACATATGTCAACCAAACAAGGGAAACGATCGTGTGCATTTTGCCGAAATGCGATGCGGATTAGATAGATGGGATCTATAGCATTTCTCTTGTTTGATCCGAAGTAACTCCATTTGTATGCATCCGTCGGATTCTAGCCAACTTACACCGCACTTCCATCTCACCATTCAGGGATATTTCAGGGCTGGGCCCGCACCGCGTGGCCCTCCAAGCTCGCTCTTTGAGGACTTCATATGTCGTGCGTAATCCACCAATCCCCTAGATCTGTGGTCAACGGTGTGGATGTTAGACGGAAAGCAACGTCACGGTGCCGCGTCGTTGGTGACCATGCCCGAAGCGTTGGCCTCTGTGCCCCACGAACGGTGTACCTGTCCTCATGTTTTTTTCGTTGCCATCCATGGCCGCCCGTCACATGTCACAGGGCGTACAGTGCTGTGCTGTGCTAGTACTGTAAGTGCGCATGCCGGGCGCTGATCAGGGTGTGGGTTCCCAATTGCATAAAAGGGCGGCGACCGGGTGAGCTTCTACCCGTTTTTACTCTTCACGCACTCCTCTCAGTATGTCGGCGGATAGAAAAGAAGACCTTATCAGTGCCCAGCCAAAGGTATGAGTCTGTGTGCTCACCCAGCAGCCCCCCTTGGTGGACAGGAGACTCATCTATGTATCAGGGGACTGCCCCGATGTCAGTGGGTGGCAACAGGAACGCCCTCAATTGTCCCATTGGGCCGAGTGGCAAGCGTGATTGGTCCTATGGGCTATTTGACTGCTTCTCTGCGTGTGGTCTCTGTACGTAGAATTGTATTAACGCCAGCCACGTTTCTCCGTATACTGACCCCTTGACCTTTGATCCCTTTCCCCGTTGGTAGGTTGCTTTGCCGCCTGGTGCCCCTGCATCGTCTACAGCAAGAACAGGCAGCGGCTGCGCAGCTTGCAGCACGAAGGCACCCCACTTAAAGGTGACGGCGAAACGTGCGACGAACACTGCTGCATCCACGGGGGGCTGACCGTCCTCGGGTATGGATGGATCATGCAGGTATGTCGGGATGTTCACGAGATTCCCTTAGTTGGATTCCTAACCAACCCCCGGCAAACGCTTTATAGATCCACACTCGCGCGGAGGTTCGCGAGCGCTATGGCGTCGATGGCAGCGCAGTTGGCGACTGTTTTTCTGCTTGGTGTTGCCGCCCGTGTGCACTCACCCAGGAACGCCGGGAAATCGAGTTGGAGGAGAGGAACATGTGATCATGAGAAAGCGAGGGTTCATTGGGTTTTGGTTACCGGTTACCTGCCACACACACGAAGGAAGATGCCCTTTTGATCGGTTGTACTGCGCTTATGTTTTTGAATCTACCTCTTGTATATCTTTCGTCGCTCGGGTTGATTTGTCGCGCATGGCGTCGGGCGACATGCGGTCGGTTACCGTTGTAACTCGTGCAACCCTCCGTCACATCTGGAAACATGAGGTATTATGACGGTAGAGCGCTATTAAGAATGGGGTTGCGGTATGGGCTATTCCGACCGGGAGCTGGGTGGAGCTGGGAATGGAATAGTGGAGCCGGGCATCATGACATGTTTCACGTATGACTTATTTTGCTTCTCCGGCGGAAGCACATGGCGCGGCCCTGTTCAGTAACTCGGATGCATACATCACACCGGGGGCAACACATCTTCAATCTTAGCAGTGCACCACTCACTCGCAGAGCAATACAGAAATGCTACCGAGTGCTCCCGAAACGCTTTGATCTCTCACATGCCAATATGCACGGACTCGAGGCAACATGCCAACCAGTCATTGGCTGCCGTGCTTACGGCTCCCTTCACTTACAGTTCGCGGTCAACGCGTCAACGCGTCAACCCTGCATGGACGTCAAGCCCCCCCGGTCTCCGCTAAAACGGATCGATGGTGATCTGATCATCGTCTAAATCATCTCACCTCGTTTGATCTGGTGGCAATCTCTGGTCGGCAGTCGGCGAGAACGCAACAATGCTGAATACATGATCGAAGATAAAGCATAATACACGGCACGGAAACGGAAACAACTAGCTCGCGCGTAGGAGCAGGAGTAGGGAATGGGAAAATCCTTAACAGTGCACTCGTCAACGGTCCAGGCCCCACGCATATGAGCGCGCCGGATCACTTTCAAAGCAGATCCACAGGAGACTGACCACATCGTTCGCACAACGCCAGCGATGCACGGCGTCTTTGTGTGTCCATTACCTCTTCGGCGCACCGGTGACCGGTAACCAAAAGAAGTCTTCCAAGTCCAGGTTGGAAGCACAAGAACGCTGTCACGTCACGTATGGCGGCAGTCATTGCCACATTTTCAGAAAGTACAGCACTTCAATGTACCCGATCAAAGACCGTGAGCCCAAAGGTGGTGGTCAGTTAACATTTCAGGCGAATCATATACTTCTCTCAGGGGGGGACGTGACTTGCGAGCAGTCAAGGCACGGTATCCATAAATTGCGGTTGGATGACCTACAGTAATGGTCTGGCGATGCTCGAGTGGGCTTTGTCACATGAATGGGTGAACGGGTGAATGATGACGAGCGCATATGGCGCGCCGACATCGGATCAGGGTCCGCAAGAGAGCCGATGACGAGCGAAGAAAGGCACGGCCGAGGCACCGCAGGGATCATTTAAGCCAGTACGAGTAGGTCTCGAGTAGTTCGGCACGCAACTTGATGAGTAGAGCTGGGGAAGGGGAAAGGGGGGGTGATGGGACGGGACTGGAGGTGGATAAATGAGAAGACGAGATGACAAATACGGGCGGGACAGACGCTGCCCCTGCCCGCCCTGATCTCTCCGCTCCCGTCATCAGCACTTCTCTTTTCTTTTTTCCCTGTTTCCTCCTTCTCCCCTTCCCATCTCTTTGCGATGGTCAAGTTGTCCCTTCCGTCATGGGACAGGGACAAGTCCCAAATTCAGGCTGGCACCTCCTTCACTCCCACACTCACTGGCCGATTCAAGTCATCCGTCGCCTCCACGCCATCCGTCCTTCGTCGCCTCAAGTCGCCAGATTCTACCATGACCGTACAGCCAGACAGTCATCCCTTGATGACTCTGCGCTTGTCATCCCCCTCGTTTCTTGATTCTGTCGTCCATGACGGTTCATCCGACAACCCACTCTATGTCATCGAAACAGACCGCAACGTCACCAAAATCCGTAGGTCTGACCCGAAGGGCTTTGTCAACGTCTCCCGCGTGCGTTGGGCAGAAGACCCCCCCAAATCCATGTCACGTAAGAACAAGGACCTCACTGGAGTGGAGGTCGTTTTTGGCAAGGGCCATTGGAAACCTGCAGATGATTTTCTGGGGTATTCCTACAGCTCTCTTTCAAGGTTCGGTTCCTCCTCCTCATACTGCCTTCATTACCCAACTAGACTTGGTTTTCCATTTCAGCTACCGGAAATTCTACATCCCCCACCACCCACACAGCTTGAAATGGAAAACATCTGGTTCTCTTTATGCCGTGCGTCGTTGATACAATGGAACGCGACGATATCCTTGTGCTTATATGTTATACCCCCCCGTTTATAGTGCACAACAGAGTCCGTCAAAGGTTCAGTGGCCATATTAGAGCCCGCCATACAACGAGCGTCCCCACAGCTGAAAATCTTTGATCCCCTCTTTCGCGTTGGTACCAGTCGGCCTCAACGGATGCATAACGGCCTCCCTCTTAGTCTGTTAGACTTTTTGCTCGTGACGGCCATGTTATTGGTGACACCCGGCGATGAATGGTTGAACGTAAAAAGGACCAACCCATCAGAGTCTATTCCCGACTCATCTCACCGCTCCTTTCCAAGTGTCCCTTCAGATACGGAACCCCTCCTGCCCACCTCGGAGGCCACTCCGGCGATTGAACGATGGCGGTCTGCCATACCTGTGGGAGGTACGGAGGGTACTAACCGGTCTCAGTGCGGAGAAAGCAGCGATG
>WTXF01000411.1:0-20051 GCA_022496215.1 Russula brevipes | reverse complement strand
GAGGGTCCGGGCGTGGGAAGGAGCATGTTGAATGCGTGGGCCCTGGCCATCCTCAACCAGTCCTCTTCCACCTCACACCTCACACTTCAACAACTCATGTGATGCTTATGAAATAAATTATGTCAGAGATGCGCTGGACTCTGAAAATCTGGATATAAACCTGGTGCGTGTCGTTCATCCTCTATCTTCCCTTCCTCTCCCGCTTCTCTCATGTACATGTACAACCTGGACTTGAGGTCAACTCGGGGCTGGGTCGTTCCATCACGGTGAGTAACATGTCCTCTGGGGTGGGTAACAGTTTACTCACCTTTCACTGTCACAATCACAGGACATTGACTGGTTGCAGCCGCTGGTCTTGAACACCGACACAAGGACACCTCTACTAGTGTGTTTTCTTTTCTTTACCACTGGTGCAATGTTTAATGACACTCATTGTTGCATTGCAGGTTCAATTCTGGTGTGCACCACTGGCAGCTGAGCAGGGCCCAAACTCGCCGCCCCCAATTCACAATGCCATCCCAAGACTGGGACGACAAAACTGAGCTTGAATTCTCGGGTCACTGCATATCGAAGGAGACAAGTGACTGCCGTTCTCAAGTACTACTGTGAGTATAAATTATAGGAAGTGATTAGCACGTAACACATTTTCGAATAGCTACTGTACTGTTTTCTTAAAGTATTTTATAAATCAAATATATTCTTGTTTTTCGGTTTTACATCCATTTACAGTATTGTGATCGGTGCGTGGCAAGACATTTGGAACTGGCATATGCAATATGTGCTTTGAGACTAGAGAGATTAAGTGTGCTACAACAGCTCTATAGGCCCATATAGGCTATAGAGCTATGATAAATACTCAAGCTATATAACCTATGGTAGACTAGTGCTTGGCTATAGAGCTAATATACACAGGGGAAGTCTATGACACTATGCAAGCTATGTAAGCTATATAGCTCAGTATAGACCGAATTTTTTTGCAGATGGCGGCTATGGAATCGAGGCGGTTTGTGACCGGCGACTTGAGGTGGGCCTCAACTTCTTTGCATGTGATTGTCTTGCTGGGCTGAGGCGAGGCGTATGTTGGGGAAGTGAGACTGAAAGAGAAAGTGCTGGGCAGTTTAGAGAAGGAAGGGAAAGGTGATCGATCGAGGACAGAAGTCGTTCCGGGTGAAGCGCGAGAAGGGCGAAAGTGGCCGGTTCTGAGCCCAACCGGGCATGGTGCGTTACATCCACTGGGGGGGTCTGAAACTTTTGACTTCCCGGTCAAACGCAGCTGGTGGTGGGGTTGAATTTTGGTCAGATCTTCATCTACTTGGTCGTTGTCGAGGTAGAGGTGCACAAGATCCTCGCGCTTGATGAGCCGCGTGACAGGAAATTGAGGACCAGGTGCGCGTGTAGTAAGGCACAAGACGATACGCAGCAAAACGAAGGTTTGATAGCACACCATCGAGCTCGGCGAGCCTGTAGGCTCCACCGAGCGGCTGCGTTTGCCACACAACCACCATGGGTCCGAAATACCTCGGCTTATTTTTCTTCCCCTAAGTCCATCTCGAGGGTGCTGTTGCACACGAGCACCAGTGCACTGGGTTTGAAGTTATGGTCGCATATGACTTCTCGTATGAGCACTCGAACTGCTGTGCAGAAGCAAAGCAACTTCGTAGGATGTTGTCATGGATAGTGGCGAGATCGGCGTCGCGTTTCTCCAGCTGGCGCGTTCGGATCGTAATGAGGTCCATGGTCGAGAGAGGGTGGCAAAGGTCCGGGGATAAGGAATGTGGACAACGTGATGTCGAACGGGGAGCAGGGGCTTGACACTGTGCGCCATGTAGAAGGGCGTGTGGCCAGTAGACTTCCGCGTGGTGACATGGTCGGCCAAAAGGCGTGCGGTGCGAGAACAGGCCACCTGCTAATGTTGCCTTCACACGCTTTCACGAGAGACTCTCAGATAATGCGATGCTGTTGCTCCACGACCGCATTTGCACGAGAATTGTAAGCAGATATACAGATATGACAAATTCCGTACCGCTCTGTGTGGTAATCGAGTGCAGCCACGAAGGTAGTCCCATTATCCGTCACAATCTCTTCAATGGCTCCCACCGGCACAGGATATCCTTGAAGATAAACGCAGCCAAAGTACGGCCTGTCTCCGCGCGCAGGGCACGCCATTCCAGCCACATGGTGAGGGAGCAGCATGCTTGTACAATATAGCGGAAGCCGTTCGCTGGTGGCATGAGCATTGTATCGATGTATGCTTTCCGCCCAACACCCTCAACAAGTGTGGCTGAGAACGTGTACAGGACGTTTACTGTTGGGACGATCCACTTTGCAGTCCCTTCATCGCTGTTCTGGGATTGCCTGCACGCGGGGACTAGCCCTGAAGGATGGCGAGTATGGTAACGATTGAATGCAGGATTGAAGCTCCGGTAGCCAGGGGATGTGATGTTATGTCTTTCCCCAGTCTTCTTCTTGTACACTTGGAGGGCAGAGGTGAAAATGGAATTGAGGTTAGAGCATGAGGTGCTTGCACTTGTGATAGGGACAGTAGACATTACTGCCTGCAAGAATGGAGACAAAGGGATGAGTGGATGGTGGGAAGGCCGCAGGGATCAGCAGTAATGGGAGCGGTTGTTGTTGGGGGTGCGGCACTTGGCTAGCATCAGGGCGTCGGGGTGTTGGGTCTGCGTCACCGACTCACCACGTCAGCCCCCCTTGTCGGTGCTCTCCCTGGGGTCTGTTGTGCCGGTGCCCCCATCGTCGCACAACCTGCACCTGATCATGCACGTGAATGGGTGATTGGGGTTCGTCGTGGCGTTGTATGTGTGCTGTACCGCATCAGAGCAGGTTTAGCTCACGGGCGGATTGAGCCATAAGCGGACGTTCCGAGGGCGCAAGGTTGTCTGGCGTACGCTAGCGGGTTGTGAGTGAGGGCTGGCAAAGGGAGGGCTGCGTACTGCGTACCTTGTGGTGTCGCATGACAACGGAGACTGCACGAGTTGGCCTCGAGTGGCAGTGGTAGGGTGTAACACGGGTCACCCGCGGTGACCCACGTGATGAACGAGAATGGTCACGCACACGCCGGCGCGGACTCGGAAGACATTTGGCTGGTCGAGCCAGATCTGTTGCCAGGGGAGGCCGCCGTTGAGATCGCAAGTACCCGTGGTCTTGAGGGCGCCTCCTTGCGAGCGTCGCATCGCCAAAGGGGCTCGGGGCCAGGATTGAGGGCGCAGCAATGTCAGCATGCTGCGAAGACGGCCTAACCCACACTTCCAGTCAGCTCCGGGACACCAAAGTCTCGGGTGCCCACTCACCTTTTCACCCACTGCTGCAAGCCATAAGACCAATAGCAAATCTTCATAGTTTCAAGGACAAGCCCTAGCAGTTTGGGGCAACTTTCCGAGTCCAAGGGCGAGGTGGTTGAGAAGCCACAACTCCGCACGGTCGAGGTCATGTGCAAGGCCAACTGGCCTGCACAAATATGACCGACCGAGGTGGAGCGGGCCACTCTGGAGAGGCGCCACCCATGGTCTTGGGGGAGCCTGCTGTGGTGGCAGCGGCCGGTGTTCAGACTCAGGCGGCTCGCAGGAGCGCGGGCGCAGGCCCAAGCGGACGTCGCATGGTCTTGGTTGATGAGGGCACGAAGCGCGTCGAGATCGTGTTGTGTTTGGTGTGCGTGGGGCACGGCGAGGAGGGCAACGAGGAAGAGGGGGAAGAGGAGGTGCCGAGGGCGGCGTGCTGTCATGTGTGCATGCGCCGGGCATCCGGGCATCATCGTGGCAGCTATCTTGACGATTCCTAGACCCGTGACAACGGGTATGGTGTCGCATGGGTTGGCCAAAGGGACGGAGGGACAGAGGGGTCAGGTCAACGCATGTGGGGAGAGTTTAAGAGCACGAGAGAACTCACCTGAGCTGGCTCAGGTCTAGTTATGTAGGTTGGTTCATGTTGATGGCAACTGCATGGAAGTGGGTGCCTGCCTGCCGAGGCGGTGAAGGAGGTTTCTGTGGGCCAGATATAGGTCAAGTGGTCAAGCGGGAAGCCAGCCGGACCAGCCAATGGCACCACAGGTCGCTCGGAAGGAGAGGGATGGATGAGGACGAGGGACGGGACGGGAGATTGGTGACGTTGATTGGTCGAAATGCGAGGTTTCCCAGCTCACAACAATAACTTCCCACGGGGGAGAGGACAGGTGAAGCGGCAAACTAGCGGCAAGGACCGCAACGATAGTGCGTACAATTCCCATGGGAGTCCAAACAGCTCACCGGGGTTCAGATGAAAACGTAACCGGTAAGCCGGTGCGGATCCAACGGGCGCAACGATAGCGTGTACAGTTCCCACGGGAGAGGGATGAAACGGGAATGGCCGCACAATAGCGCGTACAGTTCCCACGGGAACGAGAGGGATGAAATCGGCAACAGCCGCAACGATAGCGCGTACAATTCCCATGGGAATCCAAACAGCTCACCGGGCTCGGATGAAAAACATAACTGGTAAGCGGGTAAGCGGATCGGCAACGGCCACAACAATAGCGCGTACAATTCCCACAGGGGTGGCACAAATTTCCCCACCCAGAAAATCGGCATTAAAACCTCATTCTCTAAAGAGAACTCGGAACAAACATCTTGGCCCTGTCCTCCATATATATTACTGTATAGAGATGGGCGGCCATACGGCCGGTGAGTGGCACGACCTATGTTTGAGTGACCGACTGCATGTAAACATGGAATAGATCTTGGGGTTTGGTATTTAGATGTTCGTGATTCCAGAGAACATGTCGATTTCAAACCGTTGCCGCACAACACATCCCTGGGTCCAGCCATTTTTAGATGTAACTATTGTCATTCCTGGTCTGTCCTTGCATGAGCTTATACTCTCTGAAAAACAGATGAATATGTAGCTTTTAGTCAATCATGGGGAGGCTTTTCACAGCCATTCACATTGACATAGAACTCATTCATACAATCATGCTTAATCGCAACATGTGATGTGACTGGGCTGTACCAGTAGCGGACTCGGGCACCCATACATTGCTCGCTCAGGATACATTGCAGAAACATTGTGACGACAAAGATAGCTTGAGCATAAAGGATGGCCTATAAGTCGAATTAATATCATGGAGGGTGTTTGCTAGAACCGTGAGTTGTGAGTACCATTCCTCACCAGCCCGAGTATGCTTGGGCACCAATATACATCGCAGAAATAAGATAGATGTCAAAGATATATGTCCGAAAGGTAAGACGATGATGAAGATAAAGATGATGGCCCCGCGCTTGGAAGAGGGGGAGATGGTTGCACTGCGAGGACGTTAAATTGGACGCATTTACCTTGCCAGGTCGCCCAACTTGAGCGAGGCGAATGGGGACCAAAGGGCTGTTCTCTACTTGACCGCATTTCTACTCTGTAGACCAGATTACTGGCTCGAAGTCCACACAACGTCCCGGCACGGAAGACAGGAACCACGCGCTTCTGAGCAGGTTTGAATAATGTAGGCTCAGGTCCGACATTCAAAGTAGTTAGTATTACCTAGAATTGGGCCCACTCCAGGTTTTTTTTTATATATCCAATAGCATTGATGATCGCGTTGTGGCCACCGAAGTGAAGAAAAAGCCTCGCGCGTACAGGCTTTTTATGATGAGTCCGCGTCACCATCGTTTCACCCGCTGCCAAGCCATAACCTGGTAGTGCAATATCAAACCCCAACGATATAATGAGACACTTCATGATATGGCCTTCACCCACCGGGCTGTGAGGTCCAAGCTACCCGTAATTACTTGAAAGTAGTCCTGAAATTTGACATCCGCGACGGTCCCTGGTGTCCGGAAAGGACATGTATCTTTGTCCGCACGTCCCAAACGCGTGCTGACGTGTCACGGCCAGATGTAACAAGAACGTCGGGGGTGGGTTGAAGGCTGTGGGAGTAGACTCCAGGATGATGACCATGGTGGTGCCGAATGACTTTATTAGCACCTCGAGATTCCAACATTTTATCATCCATGCTGGATGCGCCAAAGGTTGAGTCGCATACATCGAGCTCTGGAGAGGCGTACCTTATCCTCACCGCACGAAAAGAGATACGGACGGCGCGGCGACACCGCAAGCCCTCGAACGGTGGAGACGTGACCCGTGAGCGACGACAGCCACAGCTCACCCGACGCGAGGGTTCCAGATCCTGATGACGCGGTCCCCGGCATCGGTTGCGAATCACGGCAGAGGGTACGCTGGCTTGACGGTGCGAGTCGTTTTGTGCAGCGCGAGTGCTTGCTTGCGAGAATTGGACGCGTCGGAGAACGTCGACACCCGCCGCTCGGGTGTCGTGTCGATAGAAGCTACAGTATCATTCGAGTCGTCTCGGAAGATGGCGCCGTGCTTGGTCTGTCGGGGGCGTTCCCATTCCCGTTCTGGTCGACGGCTCCGAGGCATGCATGTGCTGCACACGGCTGTCCCTGGACGTGTGGGCATCATCTGTGTCTGAGAGAAGGCGGGCGACGGTCAGCATTGGGACCGCTCACACGACGACCTCGCACCCGCACTCACCTGATGGCCTGGCCGATGGCCACGCGTCCTTTTTGAACCTTCCGACGGGCCTCCCATTCTTGCCAGCATTGGGGCCATTCTTGGAGCCCTTGGGGCGGCCTCGTGGCCGTTTTGTTGTTGTTGTCGTTGCCGCTGCTGTTGCTACTGATGCTGTTGCCGATGTTGCTGTTGTTGTTGCTGATGTTGCTGATGTTGCTGCTGCTGCTGCTGCTGTTCTTGTTCTTGTTCTTGTTGTTGGTGGTAGTGGTGGGGACGAAGGCGGTGGGGACGAAGGCGGCGGGGACGAAGGTGGCAGGGAAGAAGGCGGCCGTTCTGGTGGTGGGGTCCGTGGGGATGATGAAGGCCGAGGCCGCGGCAGTTGCGGCTGTGACCGTCCTGACTCCATTTGGGCTGCGTGGGGAGCGTGTGCGGCGTTCGTGCGTGCGTGCGTTGCGTTCGTTCGTTTGTTCGTTCGCGAAGTGCGAGGAGATGCAAACCAAAAAATCAACGACGCGAGCGGCCGGCGGTCGCCAGTCGGCGGTCGACCGCCCGTGACCGCGTGCTTTTTACATTTCGAACTCCGTTAAGTTAGGTGCTCGATCGTCCCCACCTACGGCCTAACCGCCCCCTGGATCCCAGGGTAGTTCTGCCCCTGTCCGATTATCGGCCTATTCTGCCCCTGTCCGATTATCGGCCTGGTGACGCAGCGTGTGTAGATATGCATGATATGCATGATACCCGAGCGCCATTTGATATGCACTAATGATAAAAATAATATATCGATTTACGCAGCAGTCTCGCCGAGGTTCATGCACGTTCATGGACGGGCTATAAAATGACTTGGGATGGAGACCATCCGAGTTGAGACCATCTCCTTCTCTGAAAGAGATAGTTTCCCCCTGTTACTTTGCTGTTCCTCCCCCTTTGACCACATTTTGTCTCTCTAAACGCACGCATTGCCAATAACCATGCGTTTCGGATCTACCCTGGTGATCACCTTCCTGGTTCCCATTCTGGATATTCTTGCTTCAGTCGGGGCGGCACCTTCGGGCCTTCAGCCCAGGACCCTCCCCATCGCGCTTGATTTCGCATACCCGGCGCCTGGGCAAGTCGTCCACCACAGTGACGTTTTTATGGCTCTTTTGTAGGTGAAATATTAATGTCCTAAGTAAGAGCTCATTCATTGGTACTGTAGCGGGATTCAGGTGAACCACAAACACTGCAATCACGTTGGCCCTACCCTCCCGATGAATTGGAGTGTAGAGATGGCCAACCGTTCGATCGGTGAGTGGCATGACCTATGTCTGAGTGACTGCATGTAAACATGGAATAGATCTTGGGCCTTGGCCATTAACTGTTAGTAATCCCGAGGAGTCTATCTATTTCTATCCATTGCCGTCCGACACACCCGCGGGTCAAGCCATGCTAAGATGTAACTATTGTAATTCCTGCTCTGCCCTTGCTTCAGCTCATACTCTCTGAAAAACAGATCAATATGTAGTCTGTAGTCAAACATGGTCAGACTATTCACAGCCATTCACAATGGCATAGAACTCGTCCATACTCAATCGCAACATGTGATGTGACTGGGCTGTACCAGTAGCCGGACTCGGGCACTCATACATTGCTCGCTCGGGATACATTGCAGAAACATTGTTATGACAAAGATAGCTTAAACATAAAGGATGGCTTATAAGTCGAATTAATATCATGGAGGGCGTTTGCTAGAACCGTGAGTTGTGACTACCATTCCTTACCAGCCGGAGCATGCTGGGCACCAATATACATCGCAGAAATAAGATAGATGTCAAAGATATATGTCCGAAAGGTAAGACGATGATGAAGGTGAAGATGAAGATGAAGATGAAGATGATGGCCCCGCGCTTGGAAGAGGGGGAGATGGTTGCACTGCGAGGACGTGAAATTGGACGCATTTACCTTGCCAGGTCGCCCAACTTGGGCGAGGCGAATGGGGACCAAAGAGGCCGCGAATAGCTTCTGGACCCGGCGCCCGCGGGTATTCGAGAACACGTCGCGCTGCTCTCACATGTAAAGTACCACCTATGGCAGGTGAAAATGGGTGTACTTACCGTGCCAGGTCGCCCACGAGCTAATGATCTGCTCAGAGCCGTGTGACACTCCTGGTGGCAATGGCAGATGACTGGGACTTGAGTGAGGGGAAGAAGGTTTCGCTGTTCTCGTGTGTAAGGTGCCATCTACAGCAACGTGAAGTTGGATGCATTTACCTAGCAAGTCCCTCCGCCTTGAGCGAGGCGAAAGAGGCCGCGAATAGCTTCTGGACTCAGCGCGCGCGGGTATCCGGGAGCAAGTTCCGCTGTTCTCACATGTAACGTACTACCTATGGCAGGTGAAAATGGGCGTACTTACCGTGCCGGTCATCCACGAGCCAATCGTCTTCGCAGTGCCATGTGACACTGCTGGTGGGAATGGCGGATGGTTGGGACTTGGGGTAGAGAGATTGGTAGATTCGGTCACTGGTAGCAGAGGCGCACTTTCTACGCTATGTGGTACTGTTCGCGTGTGCTAGGTATCAGCTATGACAAGGCGAAGCCAAGCAAATTTTACTTTTCGACCGCGTGCTCGTGGTCTGAGCATGATCACGTGGGGGCGCTGATGACTTGACTTAGAGCTTGAGCGGGTCGGATGGCCCCGTATCTGTGGAACTTCTGGGGCGAGATGAATCGTGGGTTTACTCGGTGGCGGTGAGTAGTCGACGCCAAGTGGCGCTGTTCTCTCTCATGTGTAAGAGCCATTCCAAGGCGGGTGAAATTGGTTGTATTTACATTGCTAGCTCTCCCACGAGGCGGTGGACTGCGCACGGCAACGCTGAACGGGGACCCAAGGGACCACGTGTCTGCCGACCTTCTGGAGCAAGAGGAATCGTAGATACACTCGGCGGTCGTGTGTATCCGATGCCAGATGGCGCTGCTGGTGGCGTTCCTGGCTGGGTCATTCCGTCGACGGATCTATAGGGGAGAAGGCTGTTCTCCTGTTCTCTACTTGACCGCCAATAGGATTGTTGTTTAGGCCGTTTGAGGCCTGACGCCTGAGTGGCGAGTCATTGTAGATCTTCCACATGTCATGTCATCATGTCATTGATGTATTGATTGTTGGAGAAATTCTGGGTGCGTTGGGGCCGGTTGGGCAAGCAATTCGGAGTAACCTGGGGTAGGCTCCGATAATGTCCATAAATGGACATCTGCCACATTAAATATATCCTTTACATTCATCTGAAGGGATGTTGAGTAGGTGGAAATTACTCCATTGTCCACATACCACATACAGATGTTGGCAACATGACCATCTCGTGTCGATTACCCTTCAGTTGACACAGAATTCGAAGATTAATTTGCTATGACAATCGCAGATCATATAGGAATGAATAATAGTACAGCCCACGCTATTGTTGACAGTAGTAAATAGCCTGGGATGCCTTCACGGAAGTGAAAGCAGGCGGCTGGGATCACCCGTTGAGACAAGGGCAAGGGTTCGACACGTGACTTTTCGGTCACTGACGCCCGTTTCTACCCGTTTGAAAAAATGAGTTGGTCAAGATCAGTAGCCGACATAACCTAACTCGTACCTTGAAGGTCTTGCCCGCCCCACCCGCCGTGCCTGTCATGTCGAAAAATGAACAGAATATCCCTGCGTCCTCGAGTGAACCTGGCTGTAGTATACCTTCCATCTTCTGGAACGGTGTCCAGTCGCGTCGTCCCAGAATGTTATTGAACCATTATCGCCTATCGCCTAAGGTCTACATTCAGCAGAACGAAGAGACGCACACCGCCGGAGAAAAAACACCCCTTCAGAGTTGACAGATAATGTATTAATGATCGCGTTGTGGCCGCCGAAGTTGAAGAAAAAGCACCCTCGGCCCTTCTTGATGTTATTCCCGGCCGCCGAACCAGTAGCAAAGGAATACTCTCTTATAGACTTTTTATGACGAGTCCGCATCACCATCGTTTTACCTGCTGCGAAATCCCATAACCTAGCAGTGCAATATCAAACCCCAACAATATAATGAGACGAGTTATGATATGTGTGCCTTCACCCACCGGACTGTGAGGTCCAAGCTGCTCGTAATTACTTGAGGGTAGTCCTGAAATTTGATATCCGCGACGGTCCCTGTGTGTCCGGAAAGGAGATGTATCTGCGCCTTTGTCCGCATGTCCCAAACGCATGCTAACGTGTCACGGCCAGATGTAACAAGAAAGTCAGGGGTGGGATGAAGGCTAAGGGCGTAGACGTCAGAGAGATGACCATGATCGTATCGATTGACTTTGTTAGCACCTCGAGATCCCAACGTTTTACCATCTATGCTGGGCGCGTCAAAGGTTGAGTCGCATACATAGAGCTCTGAAGAGGCGCACCTTATCCTCACCGCACGAAAAGAGATACGGATGTCGCGGCGACACCGCAAGCCCTCAAACGGTGGAGACGTGACCCGTGAGCGCGTGAGCGACGACAGCCGCAGCTCACCCGACGCGAGGGTTCCAGATCCTGATGACGCAGTCCCCGGCACCGGTTGCGAACCACGGCGGATGGTACGCTGGCTTGACGGTGCGAGTCGTTTTTGTGCAGCGCGAATGCTTGCTTGCGAGAATTTGGACGCGTCGGAGAAAGTCGTCACCCGCTGCCAGTGCTCGGGTGTCGTGTCGGTAGAAGCTACAGTATCATTCCAGTCGTCTCGGAATATGGCCCAGCGGTTATGGTGTTGCGCATCTCTTTGGGGCGCGCTGGCCCGAACTGAGACTTGCTGGGCCACGAGGGGGGAGGAAGGTTGCATGTGGTGTTTGCATTCATCATTCATTTTCGCTGCTGTAAATGTGCGCTGGTGGGATGTCACTGGAAGGTTCGATGGAACAAGATGCCCACACACACCATTTCTCCTCTCTCTTCTCTCTTAGACCGCCATCCGGATAAGAAGTGAAGGCAACATATTTCGCATTGCATTTGACTTGAACAATGGGTGTAATGGGGGTAAATCCGCTCGTGTAAATTTCTGCTCCTTCCACCCGCCAGGACTAGGGCTGGCTCCCCTGCCAGTGTCTGTGGCGGGCGTCCCAGGTAATGGAAAATTTTCCCTGACCTGCCTCACACCCCCTCCGATTCTCATTCCCCACATCATCTCGTCGTCGTCTATTTTCCACCTCCCTGTCCTCAACTTCGGTTTTCTCTTGTAGCCATTACGATAGCGTCGCGTGCACCAAGCGCACCTTGTGCTTGTCGTAGTTCTGTTTCTGTCTAGGGTCCGATATGATATTTCATCCTGGTATATGTAAGAGTGCAATTCTGGTCACAACAATTAATGTCTATTGGCACGGGAGGGGGAGGCGTACATCAGTGTCAGCTCGGCCAACTGAAGCCGTGGCAGCACTACAGTGGCTCGGCTCGGGGCTCGGCTCACTGGCCAAGCGGCGGCTCGAGACCCGAGGTCCGAGGGCTACATTTGCGGCATGGTACGCGATAATCACATCTTTTGGTTGTGTAATTCCCCGCTGAAACTGCTGAACGTTGAACTCGTGACAGGCGGCGCTGCCTGACGGTCTCGCCGTCTTGTCACGAATTTCGCTTAGATGTGTTATCGCACTGTATGCCTCCGGGACAATGGGGGGGTACCAGACTGAGATGACGACTCCCATTAACTGAGATGCCCATGCCCACCCGCTAGCCGCCTTGGACTTCACGAGACCCAATTAGGTCCCATTGTTCTGATATTCGAATCTTACGGTAGAGTCTCGGGTACTGGACAAACGGCCTCGGCCTCGTATATCCATTTAGGCCACCGTGTCTCACCACAATCTAGTCGTGTTGTGCCACTTCTCTGAGTTCTCTCCATCGCAAAGTCCAGTGGTTTTGCCTACGTTGGACTGATCACGCCAGGACGTACATGTTCAATTGACATGGTCAAGTGGTCCAGGTCTTTCCTACCCAGGTGCCACTGCAGGATACCCACCCCATGTCGCAAACCACTTCAAGGCTTATTAACTCTAGGGAAAAGGGGGAAAAGCGACGAGATGAGATGGTAGGCTGCACGAGCCGAAAGTGCAAGATCCAGGGTAGTTCTGCCCCTGTCCGATTATCGGCTTGGTGACGCAGCGTGTGTAGCTTCCGCAATATGCATGATATGCATGATACCCCGAGGCGCCTCAGTCGCCAGTAAGCGTAAATATCGTAACCTCAAGCGGTTCATTAGTAATTTCATGAACCAACTCGAAGTCCAATATTCGAGCGCCATTTGATATGCACTAATGATAACAATAATAGACCATCTCCTTCTCTGAAAGAGATAGTTTCCCTCTGTTACTTTGCTGTTCCTCCCCGGCCTCCCCTTTCGACCACATTTTGTCTCTCTAAACGCACACACTGCCAACTGAATAACCATGCGTGTCAGATCTACCCTGGTGATCACCTTCCTGGTTTCCATTTTGGATACATCAGGAAAAACCTCCCGCGCTAGCGAGAGCTAACGCCGGGCTAGCGAGTGCTAGCGAGCCTCGCTAGCACAAATTATCATTATTGCTCGCTAGCTTATCCCTGTCTTACCCCATAGTAATCTACCTCTGTTTATCTCAATTATTGGACCACGTACTTCCATTTATCTCAATTATCGGACAATTTCCAGACAATTATCCATCTTGAATGTCGAACGATTATGAGCCAATTATCGGACAATTATTGAAAAGCTTTTAGGAATAATGTGTGATATTATTGCATAGGTATTCAAAGTAACGCGACAGATTCTACCTATGCTACCACTATAGTGTCTGTTAATTTTTGATTTTTTGGTAAGTATGTACCGGAAATAGAACTAAGGTAAAAGGTTGAGAAATGTAGGAGGTTCGCAAAGGTATCAGTCTTACTGTTTGACTGTTTCCCATGAGTGAATCAGGTACTTAATGAGAGAAAAATGACGCACAGTAACAGCAGGGGAGGGCTCGCCGAAGTGCATCGGCGTGGGACACCCGGGTTGTAGAGCATCAGCGCGCGAGACAGACAAGGGAAGGAAGTGGGTGCTTACATAGTCAGAGGGACGCTCAGCGGTTGGGCATGAGCTCGTCGGGGAGGACCACGACGACTGCGATATTGGCGCGGAGAGGGCCAACGTCCTTCGGGTCCAGTCCAGGATTTGTAGTAGCCCTCCGCGGACGCGTCAAAGTCGAGGTCCGCGCGCCCAAAAGGACGCGTAGCGCGCTCGACGAGCCTGTACGCGGCCTCGGCGCCGGCACGGACCTTGTGCCGCTCGTGGAAGAAGTCCCAGATCATGAGGGGGACAAGCGGGGGGAGTGCGCCGAGCACACGCAAGCTGGGGTCGCTGCAGGAAAACAGTTGGATCAGAACTGTTGTCAATCAAAAAAACACGCACCTAAGCTTAGGGTGAGGAGCCGCGCGCAGTGGTGCGTGCTGACGCAGGCAGTAGTGCATGCACCAGGCAGTGGGAGGCCTCGAGCGAAGGTGATGTTCTGGGCAGTGCGAGGGCGAGGGCGTGAATAGGGACATGCATAAGCAGCTTCATGCTGCTGCTGCTGCTGGGCATAGAGGGCTACATAGTTGCCATCCACATGTCAGTTTACTTTTCCTAAAAAAAAGGTGGACTTACCTTGAGGTGAGGTGACTAGGGAAAGAGTTACTGGGGAGAGAACAGGGGAGAGAACAAGTGGGAAAGGTCAAACTTCAACCGTACAACTTGAACATGTCACATGACACGGTGTTTTCGTTCTTGAGGGCCGGCTAGTTGAGGCCTCCAACGGCTTCAGGCTTGAGTTGGGTTCGTCGGCCTCTTCTCTTGCCCTTCTGGAACGGGCGAATGGACGCCCACGGCACATACTCCCCACTCGCCCCAAATAGAAGCAAGATACTCTCAACTGCATCTGTGGCCACCACAATCACGACCACCTTGACCACCACCAAGACAACGGCCACAACGCCACCCCAAGAGTGTGTCCACTGAACATCAGACGACCCATTTCAATTACGTTCGGTTATCCTGCACTCGCAATACATGTTGAAAGGTGAGATTTTTGTTCAATGGAGTCCCATATGCTGACAGCCTTCAAATTCACCATCAGTGCGAGCTCTGTGAAGCGATGCGCGGTTGAAGGCTTTCGTTTGTGTTGCTATGGCTGCGATTGTGGCCGACTCCTACCCTACTAGTCGACGCGGCCCCGTCCCGAGCGGCGCGAGAACACTGCGAGAACGAACACGCAGCGGGTGCTCGGCTCGAACACCGCAACGCCGTACACCCATCGTTCCCCCGCGCCGATAGTTCAAGACCATGGGTGGTGGCCTCTCCAGGTGGCTCGCTCCCCTTCGGTCGGTCGCCCTCGTGCAGGCCAGTTGGCCTTGCACGTGGCCCCGACCGTGCACGGTCGCGACCCCTCAGCCACCTCGCCCTCAGTCGGCCACCTCGCCCTCAGTCGGCTCATCCTCAAGACTACGGATTGCGACCCTGTACAGGGTGGCCCACCGCGCTTCGGTCAAGCGCCTTTGTGCAGGCCACGACCGTGCGCAGTGCGGCGCCTCAGGCATTCACCGTCGGGGTCGGAATCGTGCCCCAAGCCGCTGGGGCCCAAGTTCGTCGGCTTCGCGCCTCAAGTCTTCTGGGTCCGCGCCAGCGACCATCCGTCTTTACCGAGCGACGGTTCGCGATTCCCTCGCGCCACCATCCGCGCTCCTTGCGCCACCATTCGTGTCACGCGGCCAGCACGGCGCTCCCCACCATTAACGGTGGCGAACGCTGCGCTGCCAGTGCAACGCGAATGGCGGCGAGCACGCGCTGCCAGTGCAACGCAAATGGCGGCGAGCACGCGCTGCCAGTGCAACGCGAATGGCGGCGAGCACGCGCTGCCAGTGCAACGCGAATGGCGGCGAGCACGCGCTGCCAGTGCAACGCGAATGGCGGCGAGCACGCGCTGCCAGTGCAACGCGAATGGCGGCGAGCACGCGCTGCCAGTGCAACGCGAATGGCGGCGAGCACGCGCTGCCAGTGCAACGCGAATGGCGGCGAGCACGCGCTGCCAGTGCAACGCGAATGGCGGCGAGCACGCGCTGCCAGTGCAACGCGAATGGCGGCGAGCACGCGCTGCCAGTGCAACGCGAATGGCGGCGAGCACGCGCTGCCAGTGCAACGCGAACGGCGGCGAGCGCCGCGCTGCCAGCGCAACACGAACGGCGGCGAGCGCCATGCTGCCAGCACAACGCGAATGGCAGCGAGTACTGCGCTGGCCGCGCAACGGGCGCGTCGTGCGGCATGGGCCGCACCTCTGTCAAGGGGTGACTTGGGAGTTGGGACACTTGGGTGACTTAGGATGCTTGGGACACTTGGGACACTTGTGGGGGTTTGGGACTTGGGATACTTGGGGGACTTTTGTTGAAAGCCCACAAGTTGAAGGCTGGGCGTAGGCGACGCCTACGCCCTGCACCACACGCGGCTCCACAACTTGGTCACCTTTGCCGCGCTCTACCTCCAGCGTCTGAAGGCTCAGTTCCCGGCCGCCAAGGGGTCCTCTGGACACCGCCTATTTCCGCCTTTATGCTTGCATCCAAGATTATCTGCGACGATACTTATTCTAACAAGTCTTGGTGTATCGTGGGTCAGGGCATGTTCGCGCTCCGAGAGATCAACCAGATGGAGCAAGAGATGTGTTCCTACTTGGAGTGGCAGCTCAATGTCGACCCGTCGACATTGCGCGACTTTCAATCTCGTGTCCAGCAAGATTTCACCGGCTGGACCCTATCCAGTGATGGTGCTCCCCCAACCGGCACCGGCACCATTCACGCACCAGAGTGCGAGTCACATCAACTCCAACACTGGTTCTTCCATACCGGCTTTCGCTCCCCGTGCATCCCCACCGCTCTCTCCCACATCATCGGTATCGCCACAAACACCTCCTGATGTGCATGGGTCAGGATTTGGCCCGAACGTTGTCTCGGCGAAGTTGAGCCCCTTGGGGGTTCCGGTCATCCGGTCATTCCTCTCAGCCACAGCCCCAGCCACGGATCGGGACCCATACTTGTGAAGCCTACGAAGGCTGTTACATCAGCCTCTGCTACTTTACTTCGATACAAAATACTACCAACGTCACACTTCATATGCAGAAATTGATCCGTTTGGTTGGTTTGCATACTTGGGCTTGGGCCCCCCCTATCATACAGCCAAGTGTGAATGAACTTCCTGCATATTCGTGGACCCCTCCTCACCTATAGCTACCAAGCCGAAAGGTTTCCCCTTGTAGGGGAGACCCATGCGAAGATGAATCTCGAGACGCGTATTATATTAATTCATTATCTTTCAATTATCTCGACGTGAAGTGAGTTGACAGTTACATAAGGAATTATTCATATTTATCACCGTTTATCACCATTATCTCGCTTAGGCTCTCGCTAGCCCGGCGTTAGCTCTCGCTAGCGCGGGAGGTTTTTCCTGATGTATTCTTGCTTCAGTCGGGGCGGCGCCTTTGGGCCTTCAGTCCAGCACCCTCCCCACCATGCCCGTCGCACTTGATTTGATATACCATCAGGAAAACATCAAAATGCTGAATCCATCTTAAATCATCTTATTCGTCTTATTAAGACGAATTAAGCACATCCTCATTAAGATGAAGTCATCTTAGATTCAGTAGGGTCTGTTTCTTATTAAGCAGCCAGAATTCTTAATCCTTCTTAATAGCAGCTTAAATTGAGTGTGCAACTAAGCACACAACTCTAAGCACACATTAAGCATGAATTAAGCAAATAATACTAGTTCAGGAAAATCTTAATTTTGCTTAATTTTGCTTAATTGAGACTTATTCATTCTTATCAGGGCTTATAAATTGCAGTGGTCAAAAACATATATATTTGTGCTAATTACACTAAACAAAAACAACAGTAACTAAAGATGGGGAGCACAGGCTTGTTGTTAGGATGTGGGGGTCACACCCTAACTGAACTCGTATCGCGTTTGACCTTGACAGTATGGGCGTGAAGCCCTGCCCATATGCGATTGTACGTCCGTGTTTACCTATGCGTTGATTACCTTGATTCTAGTCCCACGGTGCCTGGTTCTTGTATAACCTGTCAGCCACCAGTATTCATTGACCGTGAGAGGTGGCTGGTTATTACCACCTGTGGCTTGTACTATGCCGTTCCTGTCTTGTTCCTGACTTGTTCCTGATTCATTCATTACTATACTGACGAGTATATAAGGACGCCCTTAGGGCCGCAGTCAAGTTAAGCTTGACTTTCTGTACCATTCCTAGCCAACTCGTGTTCAGCTTACTTGTACCAATCCAACCGTCTTCCCTGTTCATCTCTACGCGACTCAGACTGCGCTTCAGTCTGCTTAGAGGAACTCCGATCATCGCGTGCTCATTGACACTCCGCGCGCTAGTCGTTGAACCTTGTCTCCAGAGGAAGCCCGCCTTACCGCCGGGTTCCTTTCTCGATCATTCTTGATTGGCGCTTGCAGGTAAATCACCACGCGTCCCTGTCCTAGTCGGGGCGGCGTAATCTACGCATACGCCCACGTATAGGCGCTACGGCTTGGCGCCCGTCCCTTCGACTTCGTCGGGACAAAGTCACACGTCTTAAGTGACACGATAGCGACGTAAGACCAGCTAGGGTCTTAACAAAAAGTCAAGCTTCCTACATAAGCAACGAGCAGTCCGTGATATGGCTTCAGGAACCAGCGGCGCCGCTGGCAAGGCGACAGGCCCTCAATCCCCAGACGCGATTGGAGGGAGTCCTCAGATGCAAATACACGCAGAGGATGTGTCCAGCCCTCAACATTCGCAGACGCGAGGGGGCGATGTTTCCAACCCTCAGGTTGCGCAGATGCGCGAGGGTGATGTTCCAGACCCTCGAATAACGCAGATGCGTGAAGGAGAGCCTCAGTCTATGCCAGAACGGCAAGAAGAAGCCATGTCAGCCCGACCAACGCGAGTCGGTATCCAGTCAGTTGCTACTAATCCCCAGGGGCCGACTCCGAAGGGGACAGTTGCCGTGAGCCCTCAATGCATGCCAATGCCTCTGGAGGTAGTCATACCCGACCTTCATCCGTCACACTTGTGCAAGGAAGGTTCAAGTTCTCAGTCTAGAGATAAAAGAACAGTCATATCTCGTCCTTCGTCGCCAGCCTCAGCGCGGCAACCAGTTGTAGTCTTCAGCCCTCGAACGGCCCGGAAGTACCAAGAACTAATCCCCATCCCGCCTCACGTGCGAGGCATCGAAGAAATAACACATCCAGGAGAACCCGACATCATATGGGTGGATATTCCTGTGGATGGAACCATGCGGTACTTGCCGACACGCAAGGCAGATGACCTCCCGCCTAACATCAAAGGGAGAGCCAAGTGGGGCAAACCCCGGCCAATGACAAAGGATGAAGGGGGCCCGCAACAACCACGACGAAAGGAGGCAAGAAAACTGACCCCTCCGACTCGACATGATGAAGCAGATCTTCGCCCAGACAGTTACTATCTTACCATGGGAAGTATCGACCTCCCCATCGAATTTGTCAATGCCTCAGAATGGCATCGTGTATACTGGCAGTCAGATCAAGAAGCCTATGCCCTTGATGGTACGGGACAACTTGCAGCGTATCGATGTGGCCTAGGCACACCCGGCCAACCCGCAATCTTGGGACGAATAACTAAACAAAGAAGCGCCCCACGAAGGACACAAACCTCATCAGTAGCCTCCTCACGGGAAATGTCCTTAGCACCCGAGCCAGCAGGAGTAGCCAGTCCAATAGCACCCTCACAGGAAGAATCTCCCATGTCGGTGAACCCACCATTGTTGCCAGAGGAAGCATTCCTACCCTCAAACATACTTGTACCTACGCACTTCCAAAGCCCCACTAGGCTCAATGTTAAGGGCACGCGCTGAGCCCTTAATTGTATCCTATTCTGGTAACCGATAACCAATAGCCGCTGACTATGCGGGTATGATCGGCGTGAGTTGTGACGACTGACCACGTGACTATGTGGTTCAGCACAACGGGTGTCCCCTCGGTGACGACTGATCACGTGACTGTGTGATTCAGCACCGGATTAAAGTCGCTGACAAACGACTGTCCGTCCTAGTTGGTGCACGTGACTAGTGCCCCCCAACGTAGGCGATCCAACTGACTAAGTGATAGACTTCACCTAGCAGGCCTAGCTCACTTGACGAGTGAGTATCGCTCCCAAAGGGATAGGATTGAGTGGTTAACAAGTAATAGGGAGCAGGCAGGCAGTTGGATGTGTGAAGGCGCGACTTCTGATTAAAGTCGAGACTGAAGGTCTCCTACTACTACAGGGAGCCTTATATACTACAAGGATCCTCTCCTAGGATCGTGTCATACAAGCTTTGTGTGGCACTGACGAGTGCCACCAAAAGGAATCGTAAGTAAAGTACTCGCGAGTAATTCCAAGTACTCGCGAGTGCCACCAAATGCCACTGAAAGTAATCGTACAGATCTGAGTCACGTGAGAGCTTACATAAACTCGGTTTACCATATGAAGCCTAACGAGTCAACCACAACCGAAACGGTAAGTAAC
>WTXF01000410.1:0-20055 GCA_022496215.1 Russula brevipes | reverse complement strand
GTCCTTCTGTAATGGGAGGAGCTGATACGGAGATCGGTGGGGCAAGAGGTAGACGGGTCGGCAGTGGAAAGGGGAGATGCCGATGTCGAACTCAAAGCGGGTGCGGACGGCCCCGCTGGGGCTGACTGAGCACATCGAGTGGGGGCGGGTAAAGTTGAGGAACGCAGAACCGGTCGGTCTGCGAGTGCGTTCGCCATAGCGTGGGGGGGAAAGTGTCGGTGTGAAGCTGACATGGGGGTACATGGTTGGGGGAGGTCTACTGTCGGTAGATGGAAGTTGCAGCTGTGGAACTGGTGAAGGAGGCGTGGGAGGGGGGTCGTCTGAAAGCTGGCTCTCATTGGCAGGGAGACTGGGAGAGTAAAGGTGGCAGGACGGAGAACGAAGGTCGGAGAAGGAGGTGTAGTTGGAGAGTGCATGGATTCGTCTGATGTGCCGGATGAGGGAGGGGTGGACTGTCGAGACGGTGGAGGGAAAGGGGGTTGCATGACTGTCCAATGGGAGACGTGTGACCAAGACACAAATGAGTAAGGGTAAGATATAGTTCCAGGCTCGAGGTGCGGTGGGGCAGGAACAGGGTGCCAGCCGTGGGCTATCCCGGGGGTTGATGTCTCGCTTTCCGGCTTCCGACGCTTCGTACTAGGCAGCTCGGGTGTAGGCTCGTTGGACGGGCGTTTCTTATCCTTCTTTTTCCGAACGCCGGATGCGGTGAAAGTCTTGCGCTCTGCCCACGCCGCGATCGCGTCCGCTGGAGCAAGAAATGGAATGCCATCTATGCTGTGCTTAGCAATGAGGCGCTTCATCCAATCACCGGGTATCCTCCCAAGGCGCCATTGACTGGCAATCGTAGCAAGGCGCATGCCACTGACCCACGTAAATTCGCTGCCCGTGAACGCGAGGTAGAACTGTGCGTCGCGCTTTGTACTCCCATCCCACATGGCCGGGAGACAAGAGGATGAATGCCGACAGGAGGATCATTGGTGTGAACGCGCTCATCGCCCTCCCACTCGGTCCACTGGCGGCCTTCCGCGCTGTAGCACACAAAGAGGCGACAGTCGGAGGTGTCTGGCGCACCTGCTGTTGATTCAAAGTGGAAGGGATCTGGATCCAGACATCACCTGGACGCGCAACATCCGGATCTGGTGGTTCGGGAGAGTGGAACTCGAGCCAACCAAGCTCGAGCTTCTTGGCGTTCTTGGGCGAGAATCTGGCGCGTATGGACAGCGTTCGGGAAGAGATGCCAACACGGTGGTGCGCTTTGTGGCTGAATAGCGGTGGATGCGGTTTCGTTCTGTCATGTAATGAAAATACGGGAGGTCAGGAGGAGGGCCATCGATAGGAGAGTTCATTTTGTGCCGCTTTGAGGCTGGGGAAAGAACGAGGGTAAGTAAGATGGAGTGATTGAACGGACGTTACGTGAAGCACACCATCGGCCTGCGAGGACCACGGGTATATAGTGCTGTAACTGTCACCAGACACGATAATATTTTTGTAGAGCTGCGGTCTGCGGGCAAGGACGGGTTTGAGAACTTGCGCGAGGCAATCAATCGAGCAAAATGTGTCGCGTGTCGCGTGCTCGTCTTTCTCACGCCTTCTGCAGGCACCGTTGACTGCACCGTGAGGGTCTCTCTGGGCGCCTTGAAAGGCCTGTCGACCAGAAGCATGCAGTGCACAACAAGTACTGGTCCGCGTGAGGCAATTCGCTCCATACACCTTGCTTGTAAACCACAACTGTTTAAGCGGAAATCATTGGCCTACAAAACTGTTCTACGGCATTCTGCCCGCCTGGCATAGCGTCACCACTGAGGAACGCTCATGTATCGGTCTGATCTGTATTGCACGCGCACCCAGCAGCTCAAACCAAGCTGCTTTGGTCGCTGTCTGCAGCTGTGGTGCGCCACAACGGCTCAGTTCGAAGGGCAGGGCCCATGTACAGTAGTGACACACATTTACCCCATCTCGTGGCTCACCCGGGACTAGGACCAGGCACGAAGCGATGACGTCCAAGGTCCTCTCGTGAAGCGAGCTATCGTTAGTCTAGTGTATTAATCGCCCCACGTGTGTGGGGTATCCGAGTTGCAGCGAGAGCGAGCACGTATCCAGAAACTGCGGTCGGGGTGTGTCGCCTCGCCTGATGGGGGAAAGCTGTCGGATTGGTGCGGTCACGGGCGACGCGACGGGCGAGAGAGTGCGAATAACGTAACGCGTGTTGTCCTCGAAACACGACACTCGACACGGTGGCAGCGACCTTGTTCTCGTCCCTGCTCCAGTCCTGTTCTTCCAACGTCTCTGCGACGCGACATTCGTTCCAATCTATGCTATGGCCGCTGCAAGTATCACAGGTCCGCCTATCATTACGCGTTTATCACTCCCACGTGTCCTCACCCTCTTTTTTTTTTGCTGCCAGTCCCGTCCGAAAGCTGGGACGACGACTTTGTCTTCCAGCGAGCGAAGGACCTTTCCAACGTTCGAAAGTCAGAATCGACGATCCCCGCTGGTCAATGTCGACCTCCAAGACTGGCGTGCCGAGACACTTCGCACACATCATTCCCTCTCCTCCCTTTCTCAAATCGACGCTCCCGTCCGGTTGCAAGACTGGGCGGAACCCGGTCCCTCCACGCCTCCAAAGCATACCGTCGCCCAGACCGAGACTGGGACGATGACTTTGAAGACAAGTCAACTCGCCCGCGCGCCAACCGCCCTTTCGATCGCATCACAGGCCATCCAGGCTCCCCGAAATACCAGAACCAGAAAACTGGGATGACGACCTCGATGCAAATAAGTTTGCGTCCCCGAGAAA
Organism: Russula brevipes; assembly: GCA_022496215.1. Taxonomy (NCBI): domain Eukaryota; kingdom Fungi; phylum Basidiomycota; class Agaricomycetes; order Russulales; family Russulaceae; genus Russula; species Russula brevipes. Next base: position 17,258 of record WTXF01000410.1, on the reverse strand, counting down.
GGACCACACGTGGGATTCGTCGGACGATGAGGATGGAATCGACTTTGCAGACCAAGAGGACAAGACCGTCCGCCTCGCAAAAGCCCTCTCAACAAATCTTCCCCCCCGCCTCCCGTACCCCACCTCCCTCTTCTGCTCGATCCCCCGGGACAGACCTTCCCTGGCTCTCCCACCATGTCCGTGTTTTCCATCCCTTCCGCACACGAATCCACCACATATTCCTCTCTTGCTCATCTCCCCTTGCGTGGCGGGAGTGCTTCCGCCCTCGCCATGCTACCCCCGAGCCCGCCTGCACAGAAACCGCGCAGGCGCTTGCGGAAGAAGTCGCGTCCGCCCGACAATGATCTTTTCGAACTCCTTGAGAGACGACAAGAAACCCCTCCCTTGCCCTCCTCACCTCAATCATCCTCCCCGCTCCAAGGACCCGCCAATCTACCTCTTTCAGAATCCTCCAACTCGTCTAGACCCTCTATCTTGTCACGTCTCGGGTCTGTCAAACGGTGGGGTGTCCGAAAGCGATTTGCGAGCCCTGGCCCCAGTGATGCCACTGAGGGGGCACTATCCGAGAGGGACGCGACGCCCCGCGCAGCTGCCTTACAAGCTCAAACTCCATCCCGGACTCCCAGTTGGTTTTTTCGATCTTCGGACACGCCTGATTCGACGCCAGATTCCCCATTAGGGTCCGCCACTCTCGAGCTCAAGCACGAACGGAGCTTCAGGCACCTCAGGGCCTTTACTGCTGTCGATTCTCCTACCAAAAAGGGAAGGCTCCGTGCGGCTATTCTTGGAGAGCGTTCTCACGACTCTGGGTCAGCTTCAACTCCAGATGGTTCACCACCGTCGTCCCCGCGCCGTCCACGTCGCCCAAAGTCGTTGCAAGTGTCTGCTGCCTTACCACCACCCGTCCCACGTCACGCGTCATACGGCACGCCGCGGTCAGTTTCTCGTTCTACACCTCACACTAGCACAGAAGATGTCAGCCGTGGCGAAGGCAAAGGAAAGGAGAAAGAAGGTCACCGCGGGTTTATGAGTGGCGTCCGCCGTATATCCCTTGTACCCGGCAAGAAACACAAGCGCGCCAAGAGTTCCACGACAGTTGCAGATGCCGATGAGGCCCAGCTGCCATCGATTCCACAGATTCCGCCACCATTGATGGACATGACCCCCAGCATCTCATCCCAGCTACTCCCGCCCATCGAATTACAACCCCCATCGCCACCGCGAGAGAAACAGCCTGACGAGCATCGGAGGTCAATGGCATCAGAACGTTCCGTCATTTCCTCGTCGGGATCGCTCGCTCCTGGGGACGAATCGCTACTTCTACAGCCCTCGGATATACGGTCGATGCCATCACCGCCCACCGTCACTCCAAGACCGTCACTTTCCAAATGTCCCGGGTCTCCCCAGTCGGCATCACTTGGACGTGCCACACAACCGCCTCCCACCACTACGGCAACAGGGATCGTACCGAGAAGGAATTCGCTGGGTGACCTAAAAATACCGGCGCGAATCAGCCAAGCGCAGGTCGGTTTGAAGAGAGATTTAGGCATGGTCCGAGAATTTGCGTCCGAGATTGAGAGTGAGTACAGAAAATGTTCTGATCTGTCATCGCAGCATCTGAAATGGCTTTCAGGTCTCAAGGAGCTCCAGAGCATCTATCAGTCTCTCGCCGTGGATGCCCAAACTGCTCTCCTCGAGCGAAGACGGCATCCACCACGCGCCACATCGCCGACGTTCTTCAACCTACCTCGTCCTCGTTCTCGTGCTCGGTCGAATACAAGCCCGAACCCTTCCTTAGGGCCCGCAGACCCTCACAAGCAGTTTGCGGCGTCATTCTTCAACCTAGACCACAAATATAAGATCTCCTGGGAATGCGCCGAGCTCCTCATCGAGCTCGGCGGAGGACCACCGGCTCCCACGTCACAGCCAAATATGTCTTCGTTGTCTTCTGCGCAGCAGCTCATGCACCCGGGTGATTCAGTCAGCGGCCGAAGAAGTCGCGAGCGCGCCATAACCCTAGCGGGAGACGAGGCTGCGCCGCCATTCTCTGTGTCATTCTCTGGTTCCTCAGCCGCTTCCCCGCCATCGGAATGGCGGGCGTCTACAGGCCGTAACGACCTGAGTCAAAGACAGTTATGGCTCCTCCGGGACATGCTCAACACGTCCGACTCGTCCCCAACTATGCTCGCGAACTTGCAGATTCCCGAGGAAGGAATAGTCAACAGAAGTTGGCGCTGGGGCGAGGCGACGAGCAGTACTATTACTCTACCATCCGAGGACTCCGCCCGCAACTCATCTCCTGCGAAGAAGCGACGCTACAGTCGCTTGGGGATGAGCGGACTGCGCGACATGCTTCGGTCGCTTACCCGTGGCCAGCAACCCGCTCAGCCGCCGCCTGTACCCGTCCGTCCCCCTTCGTCTGCATCGACAAGTGCATCGTCCACATATGATGACAAATCCGTCCGGGAGCACAGTCAACACCGTTCTAGGAAAAGTAGCAACGGCCGTGAGGATACTCCCCCTATCCGCGCTAGTTCGCCCTTTAGCACCGCTCCTGCACTCACTCATAAATCACCTCGTCGACCCTCGATAGCATCGATCTTCCGCTTCGCTCAGAGGGGAAAGCCCTCACCGCCTACAAGAAGTGAACCAAAGCCCCTTCATTCGTGTAGCAGCGGGTCGGACCTCGGCAGCCGCAGTGGCGCCGTGGATGACGAAGAGGACTGGGACCATATTGATTCGGCTGAGGATCTGGATGCCGCTGCTCGGGCTTTAGGATTGAAGGATGTGAACGGCACAGCAACCGTGCGGGGACGCAGGACTAAGCTGCACCCCTACCAACCCGAGAAGAAGACCGATTCGGCAGATGCATCCCAGTCATCGCTATCGCTCTGGGCCGAGTCGCCGTCTACGGGCTCGCGTTCACAAGTATCCCTCGCTGCAACTGCCGTCCCCGCCCCGCCGACATCTCTGCCTCCCCCTCCGTTGCCCACCAACACCGTGACCCCGTCGACGTACATGCGCCCGACACGCCTGTCAAACGTCGAAGAGACAGCCGAGGCCCAGCCTGACAATGACCAGGGCCAGCATCTCGAGGCACAAGCGACGGCAAGCAAGGCCGAGCGCAAGAGCAAGAGCCCACGGCGGACGTCTTCACGGCGCGGAAGAATGACGGGTTCTGTGCGCTCGGCGCCACCACCTACACCGCTGATGCAGGACGGCGACAGGCGAGGTCTTGCTCTTTCGCTGACGCCAGAGACGATCCGACCGCTGCTCGAAAACGCGCGGGAGGTGCACGCTAGATGCACCGAGTGCGTCGATGAGCTTCGCACATTACTCGCAGCTCGGCCGTCGTAGCTTTTTTTTTCTCTCCACAAACTTTTTTTTTTCCGTCGATGCCTTTTTTGTTTGCACGCTGTGTTATCGTTATCTTTCCCCTTGTACACGCTCGAACCATCGTCACATCACTACACAAGCTGGACTTCTTGCATACCACCCTGTGCACTTACACAAGTTCCGTCCGTCTGCTGAAGTCGATATTAATCACTCATGATGTATCCCCACATCTACCAATTTTAGATCATCCAACATCTACTCGCCCTTTGTAGGGGCGTACACTATATATCATGTTAGCTTGATGGACTGCCAGTGATCGCGCCAACGTGTGATGGGCTCAGATGCCATAAACTTTGCTGGCATTGACCTTCCCGAGCTCTAGTACACGATCGACATCCCATCCTTCACCCGCAATAGTCGCCACAGCTTCCGCGGTCCAAGGTATCATAGCAGTGTGACATAGTGGCAGCCGTCCCCTGATGGTCGGCAACGAGGCGTAGATATTCGCTGGAACCATGTAGGGTGCGTCTGTTTCAAGAATGATACGCGGCGAGGGCGACTCGGCAAACATCCGGCGGACAAGTTCGGATGTATTCTCGTTGGAGGAGAATGTGATCACACCTGACACCAGAACGTCGTCAGTTCTTCCTTGCAGGAAAAAATAACATGTCACGGAAGAAAAATTGTACGTACCCGTGATCCCGATGTACAAGTTGGGGAAATGGTCCAACAAGCGCTGTGCGAAATCCGGGGAGTCTGTGAAACAGTGAACGTGTATCTGGGGGAGGTTTTCGCGGGTGTGGTTCGCGTGGTCAGCGCAGCGAATCGAATCGAAATCGAGCGACGGCCATCATGTCGCGGAGCGGAGAGGGAGTGCTTACACGGTGGTCCTTGGGAACCTCGGCCTTGAGTATGCTCTCCGTATCGTCGTCTGCTTCCCGAGTGTGCACCGTGATCGACTTTCCCAGCCGCACGGCATGGCGGAGCTGCCGCGCAAAGACCGCTCTTTGGACGTCCCGCGGAGAATTGTCGTAGTGGTAATCGAGACCGGTCTCTCCCCACCCTACGTTGCGAGGGTGCGTCATGGATTCTAGACTGGGTTGCGAAACGTGAGCACATTGTGGCGCGCAATGCAAAAATATATCCATGCATACATGTCCTTTTCAACGTCGTCGGTGTAGAGCTTGGCCTCGTGCCTGTGCTCATACACCATCCGTGTCAGGTTGGCTCGTTCTATAAAGTCATTCCGCAGTGAAATGCTCACGGATGGACACCTGTAGGACTTATGAGTGACCGTCAGCTCACTGCAATCAACACGCACCCATGATAAACCAATATTGCAGTTCTCCCCACTTGTCCTTCCTGTCCTCCGCCGTGATGGCCGAGTCTGCAATTTCCTTCCACACTCTCCGCACCGGCGCCTCACACCAAACGTCAACCAAGGCTTCCACTTTTTTCCCTCGGTAAAATCCTCTGACGAAATCATATACGCTCTCGTACTTCCCGTCCTTATATCTTTGCTTGTAGGCAGCGAATGTTGACACAAGATGTGTGTGAGTGTCTACAATTGGTCCGGTTAGGTGCCTCGGGTGATCAGGAAGAATCAGGCTGTCTTCCGGGGGCCCCCTTCTATTGTTCTTGCCCATTTTTTGACGTTTGTATTTCTTGGAGTATGTGGAGTATGAAGAGAAACGACTGCGAAGGGATAGAAGGCGTCGAGGAGTCGCTGGGAGGAGCAGGAGCAGCATGATTATCTTATCTTATCTGTCACGGTGCGTTATGTCACGCGTTTCAGTCTCCGCGTGAAAAGCGCGTCGAAATGCCCTGCGCGCGACGAGGCTGCTCGATCCATCAAGACATGCTAGAGGCAACACTGAACGAGGCGGCTACACTCAAGCGTCTTTTAGATGGTATGAAATCCCGTAGTCTCAGCGGGACCCACTTGTGACGATATGGATTGCGCCCCTCCAGCGGTCAAAGAACTCGTGCAGGATGCGAATTTTGAGTGCAACGAGGGTGGAATCGTGAGTAACCGTGCGCTTTTGTTTTGTGGATCCGAACCCATATGTGAAATGATTCCAGAACTTGCAAGCGATGGATAACTCCCACGTCGCTCTTGTTTCCGTCAAACTGCACGCGGACGGTTTCGCGCTCTATCGCTGCGACCGTCCCATTCCGCTCGGCGTCAACCTCGGCTCACTCACCAAGGTGCTCAAGTGTGCCAAGGACGACGACAAGTGTACGCTCAAGGCGACTGATGATGGTGATGTCCTCAGCCTCAAGTACGAAGCACAACGTACGCGTACTTTTCCCCGCTTTCCAGACTGCTGCCGCTAAATGTCTGGTCATATCGCAGGGGCCGATCGCATCGCCGAGTACGACATGAAGCTCATGGACATCGATGCTGATACGCTTGGCATCCCCGACACCGACTATGATGCGCGTGTCACCATGACATCGTCTGAGTTCACGCGCATCGTCCGTGACCTCCACACTCTCGGTGAATCCGTTCGCATCGAGGTGTCCAAGGAAGGAGTGCGGTTCGCGAGCGACGGCGAAGCTGCTCAAGGGAACATTCTATTGAAGCAAACCGACGCCGCACGCGCACGCTACGAGAATTATGGCAAGGACGATGATGGTGATGATGATGATGATGATCAAGTAGAAGAGGTCAAGGAGGAAGACGACGAGGAAAAGCCTAAGAAAGTGAAGAAAGAGAAAAAGGTGAAGAAGGAGCCAGGCGTAGAGGACGAAGACGAAGAGATGGCTAGCGGGAATGACGATGACGCAGAGTTCCATGCCAAGTCGGAAGACGAGGGGGAGGAAGAAGTAAGCGACAGCGAGAAAAAGAAGCGCAAGCGCCCTGCTGCATCATCCGTGCGTTCTTCACTGTTCATGCCTCGTGAGTAGCTCGTCATCGTCGTACAGGAGAAAAAGGCAAAAAAGAAGTCGAAGAAGTCAGCCGATGAGGCCGAAGGCGACGGCGGCAGTGGCGGGGTGCATATTGAGATGACGCAGCATGTTAACCTGACGTTCTCGCTCAAATATCTCGTCACGTTCTCCAAGAGCGCATCACTTTCAGACACTGTCCAGCTTATGCTCAAAAATGACGTGCCCCTCCTTGTATGCCTCTTTTGCAGTCCGGGTGTGATCTTACCAGCTTACCACTGTTTTTTCTCCAGGTATCATACACATTCGGTCAAGGTTATATTCGCTACTATCTGGCACCAAAGATTGGTGATGACTGAGCGTCGCGTTGCACTTCATCATCGGCCATCCTGATCATTACTTTCACCTTGGCGTTATCGTTATCCATAGCATCGCTCCTTTCGAGCAGCACATTGTACCTCGCTATCACCTCTATACCGTGCCCTCACAAATTGTTCGGTTTCAATCATCGGTAAATGGATGAAATCCAGCCAACGATCAACGCCTAAGGCTCTAGGGTATATCAGTGGGCCTCATGCTGTACCGCCCCGATTGCTACTCAGCGTTGCATGCGAGCAATCTTTACCAGGGTCTGTGACTCAACCCACTGACCACTTGGAGGTTATCTGCGAGAGTGAAATCGATGTCTGGCTCTTTCTGCCAAGGTGCTGGTGCCAGTGAGCACTTTCGAAAGCCATTGTGCCAATTGCCCAATTCTTTGGGTATACAATTCGCCATCAGCTTCGTGTATAGGGTGTGGATAAACAGCGAACGTATAGCGAACTCTTGTGGCGACTGTTCATGCATCCTATTCGCTCTCTTTACACGCCCTTCTGGAATCGTCAAAGTTCACTGATGCCTGTGGCAGCCTGCAGCTGATAAGATGCCAGCGACTCTCGCCATCGGAGTCGGACCGACTGTCAAAGGTGTCCTTCTCAAGTGGTACCCTCAAAGGACTCTCGGATTCCATACCGTCGAGTAACGACCCGGTGCCAGTGCTTGGTGGAAGGAAAGTTCAGTCACGGTCGCTCACCACTTCACCACTTACTAGTACCACACACCCATGCGACGCTACATTGGAGGAGCACGTAAGTTTCCTCACGCCAGCTACCGGAAGATGGACATGCCGCCTTCGAAAAGTTCTCGCATGAACACGCAGCCCATCCAGGCAGCGTCCGAGTCCTGTTCGCCTTTCCGTAGTATCCTAATGCCCCAATCAACAGTTCCGGGCCAGTGTTTCCGAGATTTGTCACTACTGTACACTTCACGCCCAGCGCTTGAAAGCTTGAACGCTTGGCGTCGTGTATCTTATCTTATTGTACTCGAGTTTGACACGATCCAGGATACCGCACGTATTCAGGATCGTCTAGTCCAACAGGAGGAAAAGTAAGGTCCAGGCCCGGGTGCCTAGAACATTTCGGGACAAATGTCCTGACAGGTTTGGTGCGTTGGTGCCAGTGCGGGTCCTTCCGCACCCGTGTGATATCTTAATATCCAGGGTCTGTGGCCTGAATTCTAGCTTCTATCCCCAGCCTTCGCCTTTCAAAGGGGCCAAGGAGAGCTCACTCGCTCACTCGCCAACCTAGCTGCCACGACCAGTCCTGTCACACATGCGCCACCAATCAACCCAAGTCGACAGCGCGCACCTTTCTGCAAGGCCCAGGGTCCGTCTTTTGTCGCCACTGCCCCCACATCGGAACGGGGAGTGCGCAGACTGGGACCAGATTGGGATCGCTTCGCTGGCGCTGCCCCCGGGGACCGATGCATAGCACAGCAGAGGCTTACGCTCGCCGTACCCTCAATGCAAGCGTACGGCCGAAGAGAGGATCAGGTTCGAGGGGGTGGGCCGAGCGATTATCCTAGACAATAAGGACGGGGAAGGCACCTCAGTGATCGGTGGACGGGCGTGCGCGAAGACTGAGGTACTCGTCCCCTGTCGCCTGACTGCTACGTCTATGTGCTTGGCCCGCCCCCTGAGTGGCGAATGAGGATAAATGATGGTTTTCGAGGTACAGGCGAAGTGTACGAGTCCAGTGGCGCAGGGTCACACTACTGTATCTTTCAGATTGCCTCAGTTGCCGGATTATTTTATCTATGCTATGCCAGAACCCTGGAGCCGACGCTCTTCCGCACCCCGGATGTTCAAAGCTGGGGAGCCTGAGATCATGATCAAAGTGATCGACGAGCTTCATCAGTGCGCTGCACCCTCAAAATTTCGTACTACGACGGCACGTATACGCGAGGGCATCAACGAACTGCTCTATCGGTCGTAATTAAAGTCTACCGATTACGTGCTCTCGCCATAATATTGTGCACATATAAGGTGAGATTGCGCTACGAAGGGCGGTGATGCTCTGTGCCAGTGCACTACGAAGAGTATGGCTGATATTCATCCACTCACCTCTGACGTCAAGGCCGTCAGGGCATTACATTTACATTTTGGAGGTAATGTTAGTACAGTACGCGTAAATGGATTTACTCGCGAGGCACCTCGGATGCTTACCGCGCTTACCACCAAGCTGAGCTTGAAGCTGAGTCTCAAAATTCGAGATCACATGACCCATTGCAGATGACACATGTACTAGACTCTCGCAAAAATTGTTGGTGTGTTGGAGAAGCGGCCGTTGTAGTCGACCGACCATAGTACGTCTCCGTTCCCATTGGCACGTAGCGGGCGGATCATTCAACATCATTCGGGAGTCTCAAAACTCACGCAATCCCTCTCAACCGTCTCGCTTGCAACGAATCTGATGGGTAACTAATGGGAGATCGCATGGATGGGTTGCGGTAGGAAACCATTTTTTAGAGGTCCCGTTGGTTGCCAGGTTTACTGGCACATGATTACCCCATCTGTTGCTTACTTTGATTGGCGTGCGGTGCTAGGGTACTGTAGTCCATCCCTAAACGTCACTAGAGACTTTGGTTGGTTTATAAAAAATACGTGTCTTCTCCGGTGGTTGAGTCATTGGCTTGGTCGCGGAGAGGTCCGACATGTCCCAAACCTGGTACCTTGTCAACAGAGCCATCACGCTCACTGCGGAAGCGGGCAGTCGGTGGCCATGGCCACTAGCAGTACTAGTGGACTAGTAGACACTCGTGCGGTGCGAGGCGGTGCTGGGAGTATATTTTGGCCGTAAGATTGATCGATCGCTTACTAGGATGGAAGCAATTGAGACACGAAGTTCCTCGCTGCCGACTCTCCTTCGCTGTTTCTGGCACCGAATCTCCGATGGTCGGTCGCATTCATTGGGCGCACGATGCGGGACACTTTTCTTTTTCTCAGCCTCCATCGACCAGTGCACTTTTCGGAAACCTTACGCCCCCCTATACCCCACGACAGAAGAGAATCCACCAGCCCCTTTTGACGCCATGGCTGACTGATGAACAAGGGGAGGAACTGATTGGAGGTAGCTACTCAGGTAGCCCAGAAAAATCATTTCGGAATGTTTAGCATTCCGTGGATACCGTACCTGCTTTTATTTTTTTCGAGCTGTTAGCGCAGTTCCCCTTTCGTACGCTTCAAGCTTCGGGCTGTGACCGAAATGGGATTTATGTCAATTTTCATTTAGGATATTGGCCTGGAAAAGTGTCGATGCACCACAGGAGGATCACCTTCTGTGACCGACCGCCACGCGGTACTTGCGCTCACGCGGTTCAGGTGAGTGCTTTTTTGGTGGAGATTTTTCAACCCAAGTTGGGGGAGGGTAACGTCACTCATTAATGTGAGATTGATCGGAGACAGGAAGGTTGTAAAGGAGGCCGCCGGCGGGACCACGGAAGCGCACGGGAACACTGGCAATGGACATGGACTCCGAAGTCCCAGTTGGGCTCCATAGAGCCCGAAGCAGTTACCTATACAGGAATAACACATGAGGATCTTTCGTCCGTGCTTCTGTCGAGTTTCCACACCACTGGTGGCCTAGTGCCCTCAGCTTTGCTTTGTCGAAAAGAGGATCCTCCATTGGATTTTTCATTTCAACAACGTGGCCGCTCATTTGGACACGTGTATGTGGGACGCCTTCGAAAAAAATTCTGATTGGAGTTACTTCATTTCGATGCCTCTGTTATAAATCCCGTCACGCGACCGGTGTACAAGCAGTGTTGTGTTTGCTCCAGGAATCAAGGCGCTCCTGGGCTTCGCGTGGGTCTTGCAGACTTCTCGTGTGGAATTTGATGTGTCAGAAGCCTGAATGCGCGTCTGGATGTGCCGCATTACTGCCCATCCTTCTGCAATCGCCGAACACGCCGCTTTTTTCATTCCTGTGATGAGAACGACCAGATGCCCTGCCCGCCAGCGTAGTTGTTTTGTCTACCCGTCGTCGGGCCGTCCGCCTCTTTCGACTTCTATCACACAAAAAGTGCCCAGCATCCAAGTCAGATAGCACGTCGCGTGTTGGTTCTGTCGCGCGTTTTTTGTGATCGGCGGCTCTGGATATATATACTAGTAATGATCTACGAGAAGCGGCCTCATCTGTTCAGCCCTTTAATTATAAGCACTGAGGTACTGAGGTTCACGGTCCTCACACGAATGAATGTCGCCCCCATGGCATCTTGTTATCACAACTGTTCTGTGCTATACTAGTACTGTAATGTTCTGTCGTGATGTCGAACGCAATTGCGCAAAAGATGCCGAAACGCGTACTTGTATGCGTACCAGTCGGGATTGGCCCACAAAGTGATTTCGTGGGGGGCAGTGCACTCTTAACACTGCCAGACGTTGCTGTCTTCAAGCTTCACGCCAAGCCCCCAAACCCTCAAGTATGAGTACCGATAAAGTCTGGTACGGACCCCGGTAGATTCACGAACCGGAGACACCACGCTCTGCGCGGCGGCCACTTAACCTACAGTATGTTACAGCTGCTCCTACTAAGTTACTATACATACTTCCCAAAAACCGCCCTTCACAGAATTCGTAATGTGAGGTCCGTGCTGTGAGGTCCGTGCTGTGAGGTCCGTGCTGTGGGGCGCATTGTCCCAGCAAAAATAAGGAGTGTGGTAAGTAAAAGTCTGTAAAACGTGATCTACCCAACTGTCCATCAGCACCCTGGGTACCGAATCTATCTATCGGACGGTTCGGACCAGACTCATAAACGGTCTGGTCATGACACCAGGCGCAGCCTGTAATAACCTGGAAGTATAAATACCGCACAAAGCCAAACCTGGCAACGGCCCCCGTGAGACACATCAGAATGGGGCTCCACGGATGGGATGGAGACGGACTCACATTATACCAGTAAAACGAAACCTTATCCGCACGCGCACCGGTTCGAGTGACAAAGCTTACTCCGACAATCAAGGCAAGAATACCCATGACAGCCGCCATGACATCGTCCAAACGCCACGTTCGAGAGACACCCCAAGACCACACAGTCAAAACGAAGGGAGTGGCGATGCGCGAAAGCACCGGGTATGCAATGGGGAGCGTGACACGTCCCGTTGCAGCGTCTCCCGGGATATCCTTGTAGTCTTGGGTGTGGATCGTCGTCAAAATGATTCCTGCGCTCAGCGCAATAGCGATGCCCATGGTGCCATCGGCTTCTCTCTCACTCTGACCTGTTTGCACGCGGGTTAAACACATCAAGCCACCGAGTCCGGAACAGGGACATACAGGTAACAAGAGTTGCACCGGCCTCTGCAACAGCATACCCGACCGCATTCAGGGCATTGCGGACTAACCAATGGCTACGTGCTCCACCACCTTCATTGTAAGCCAACATGAACAGGGATGCACCGAAGCTGGCGAGCATCGTCCTCGGACCATAACTTGCGGACAATAGAAGACACGAAGGGATCATCATCCAGCGTAGAGCGCGTGCGGTTCGGAAGGAAACACGACCGGCGGGAAGGGGGCGCTCGGGATGATTAATGGCGTCTTCTGCAATCGCCTGCGGGAGCGTCTGATTCGCGAGCCCAAGTTGCAAAGCGTGGACCCATAACCAAAGCAGCGTGTGTGGGAGACGGGAGAGGTTACACGATGGAGCGGTGGCAGCGGCGAAAAGAGTCTGCGGTGTTACAGCACGCGACGCGTGACTAGGTAAAAACCACGATTCAAGAAGGCAATACGGGCATCACGCACGACTGGAGGGATGAGAGTTTTCACGTCTGATTTGGTGAAAAGGAAAAGAGTGTGGAGATGATATGAGAGGGCGATTGCAGCCATGTTGGCTGCAAGAAATGGGGATGGGGTTCACAAATTCAGCGAGTGGAGGGGGGGTCAGGGCACATGAGAACGGACTAGCCCAGATATAAATTGTAAAACTGAATGCATCCCGGAAACTAGTCCCGTTTCCCAGGCTTATCGCGAATTAGATGGGTGAGCGGTTGCGAGGGTCACTGCGCTTTAGGATCCCGTCACTTGTATGTCATGGAATTTGACTAGGGCGATCCACTAGCGAGACCGACCGCTATTAGCCGAAATCTGAAGCGGCGTAATGGGCGGTTTCTCAGCCCTCAGCCGATTTGATGGCCCAAATTGACACCATATGTGGGCTGTGCCTCAGCGCTGAGCGCTGAGCCTTGGCGCCTGCCTTGTACGCTTGGCCTGTTCAAAACGGAGGAGCTAGACGGCCCGCGCTGTGGCCCTGGGGGTTGCCGTCCGCTGACACGGAGACGGTGCTGAACGTTTAATTTGCGCCACGGCCATCCATTCCTTCCTCTTGCTCTTGCTAGCTTCGCTTCAAAATCTTTTCTGCAGGCACAAGTAGAGAAGACTATTTTCGTTGTTTCCCCAGAAGTCGAAGGGCACTCACGGTAACACCACACAATTCTTCCCCTTTCCCATTTGAATTTCGATGTACCGTAAGGAAGTTTGGACCATTTTCTAGGTGATGTAACGCTGGCGGGGACCACAGAGAAATGCCGAGGAGGGGACTCCTACCAGTGGTGAGTGGATGTGACAGTTAGATTCACCCGCCGCGTGGCGACGCGACATCGGCGGCCCAATTGGTTTGTCGCCCAGGTAGGTTTCAGCTTGCCGACCCACTAGTGCTGTGCAGTGTGCTCATTGCTCAATGCCTTGACTCGGCAAGTCGAATGATACCGACATCACTACGATACAGTATGTATGTCACGGCATGTGCGGGCGATGGGAGACGAGGCTGATAGGTGGCTGGTGAGTTACTCTCGCTTCCCTGGATCATCCATGATCCCCTCGCTCACCCCCACATAAAACACACCCCCGATCTTGTTCTTCTTCGTTTGAGTAAATATATCGCCACATTTTCCTGGGTTTTATACAATGTGTTTTGTCCCATTCCTCGGAATTCTGAGCTTAAAGGTGAGGAGACAGACGTCGCTCCAGTTCCTCAAAAATTTATGAGCTGAAAAAAATATGATTCTTCTGGTGGAATCTGGGGAGGTGGCGTGCACTGACGGCGCAGACACGCATCGAGGGGTGTGGGATGCGCAGTGCGCACCCGTACGTGTTGGAAGGCAACTCATTGACACGCGATCAGGCCTATGCCTATGGTCCCGGCTACAGACAATCGACTGATACTCTTGCCTTTCCGCGTTCCTTCGTTGCCACTTTTCAGGCTCGTTTTTCTACGAAATTACTTTCATTATGATGGCCGGCGACGCTATGTATCTCGACGGCGTCGCCGATGCTACTTTACCCTTACTCGGACTGATGGTAAATACGCATTGTGAACTATACTTACTGTAGTGTGTTGGTGGTGGCGTTTGTACCTGGCCTGTCTGGGCTTTAACTCCCTCCGGTTGTGGCTCTTGGCGCCGCGGTCTCTTGCAGGCTTGTGTCGCTGCTATCAACGCGCCGAGCGATTTTACGCCTTCCTTTGGTGCCGAAGATGTGTGAGAGGGATACTGAGTCAGAAATGGGCTGGGGCATCTTGCGATGACGTGGTGGGCCGCTTGGAGTGCTTCTCCACATTAGCAGTGGTGGGGGTCGTGTTATCGAGGCCGGAATCGGGTAGCGTATTCACCTACGAAAGCGTTGTGTGGTTAGCAAGCATATCCTGTGCAGGATACTTGCCGAGGGTGGGGGGTCGCTTCCCTACGCTTGTCTGCCAGCGGGTTCTGGCCTCGGCACGTGTCTTGCGGAGGTGTTCCTGGTGGGCGGCAGGGGTGGGTGAGCAGGTATTAGTCGGGTGGCCTCTGCTGAGGCCGTCGAATGGGTTGGGAGGACTTGCTGACCGGGACCCTTCCGATGTTGATCTGGACTAAGGGGTGGATGTCGAGTGTGTTGGTGACGGCCTGGGGGGAAGTCGGCGGGGAGTGCGGTTTAGTCACTCGTGCTATGGCTGATGCATTGGGGTGAAGGTTGGCGTCCGTTGTTAGAACATTTATGGTGCGGCTTTTTGGGGCAGTCAGGTCCCATATTTTCGGTGAGCTGGCCCACTTCCTGTTCTGTTAAGGCTCCTTCCCAAGTGCGGAGGAGGGCACCCCCATGGGTACTGCCGCGTGCGTAACCTGGCACGAAGGACAAGAGGAAAGCTTAAGCACGAAGTCCGCGCTCATGGCGGCGACGTAGCCTTACCAGCTGCGTGCGACGTCTGTAAATGTCGCGGAGCTACGGAGGACCGTTCTCGGTGATGGGAATCCATCGGCAGTCGACACCCTCGGGCAAAGGCAGGACGCCTGACGGTGTCTAGACGCTACCTAGGAGTTACCTAGGGCAGGCAGGTGACAGCACGCGCGACGTGCGCAATGAAGTAGCTTGCCGAATCCAGCTCAGGCTGCTCAGCGTGTCCATCCATCGAGTAGCAGCGTCGGCAGGGCAGTCTAGATGATAATCTGTTCCCCAATATCAGTCGAGGCTGGTCATCAAGTCGTGTCGCTAAAGCCTTGCCACGGAAGTACAGTAGACACTAAGTTATGGGACAAATAGAGGTCGCACGAAAGTTGAACCGAGTGACGCTGACGCTGAGGCGCACCATTTTACGTCTTCCAGACACCTCTGACACCTCCAGGGTTCCCACTCCACTTCTTCCCAGTCAGTCAGTCCCAGTGATTATCGGTCCCAGCAACGGCGTCGATGTCCCGCCAGACAATCAATCCATCGGCTGCATTGCGGTGGGACTGTGTACCTGTGTGCGGCTCAAGATTGCGCGTGACCGCATACAGCAGGCATGTGTATGGTTCGTCGTCTGCGGAAGGAAGGGGCTGATGTTCGGCGTTCCTGGTGCGTGCGAGAGTCGGACTGCAGCGACCGTGATCGATCGATGGCTTGTCTACACCTGTCCATCTCGTCTTGCACTTCTCCTATTGCGGTTCTCGTGGGTTGGATGGTAGTTGGGAAAAAATTGCTATATGGGTGGGGATATACGGTGTGTAATCGGGACCTTCGGATCAGAATGACGTCTAGTATACGGGCGCCAAAATGAAAGCACACAAACCATGGGACAGAGAACTATGGCAAGAGCAAAGTAAATACAAACATCGTGCCGTCCATGACAACTCCCGGTCACTTGGCCCCATTAGGAATCGATGGTAAACATCACGCACGTTCGGAGCGGCGAGTTACCCTGCTCCGCGTTCCGCTGCCTTGGGTTTGTCGTTAGTTTTTCTTATGGAGGTCATGGTGATGGACGTTTGGCAGACCCCACTCGTGGACCCGCTACCAAGATCCTCTTGATGGCCACCTTGCTCTTGGTTTTCTTGTCTGGGTCGCATATAGCGCCGTCATTCTCCTCCTTGATTGAGCCCCAAATCGGTTGATTGCCGCCACGAGGACGCTTCCCAATGCTCGTCCTTGGTGGTGCAGGCATGCATGCGGCGTGCAACATTGACGGGCCGCTACCGAAGTAGGGTTGACACGTCACTCCCATGACGAGCCAGGACCGAAGTACTCACGGCATCGGAAAATATGAGGGTGAGGTATCAAAGAATTGACCTGGTTGTTGGAAGTAGGCCAGTCCAGCCTCAGGGGCGGCTGGTGCTGCAGAGCCGATTCCTGAAAAGTGTCAAGGTGAGGTCTCTCGTATTCTAGTGACTCGCACTCACAACGTGTCCCACTGGTTGGGTGGGCAAAGTACCCATGACGGATCGTTCGGCAATGCTGCACTGAGATCAACATCTGTACGGGCTTTGGGCTGCGTAAGCACAAGCACAAGGCAGAGAACAGACCGTGACTTACAGGTGGGTCGGCATGAGCCAACGGTTCAGGAAGCTCTGTAGCGCAACTACTGTAGGTAAATTGATGCCCTTGGTTGGTAATCGGGCGCATTTCACTCACGGGGTCCATATAATTGGGGCCTCCTGGATAGCTATTGGAAAGGGAGGGGGTAGGGGTGGATAGAGAGGAGTGGAAGCCAGACTGCCATTAGGTGGGTTTCTGAGCGTAGCTGTGGCATCGCAGTCGAATTGAAGTCCTATGACAGGGAGTCGTGAGCAACCTATTACAGTGCACCCTGCGCTCGAGTTCAACTCGAAGCTCGGCGGCCCCGTCATTTGTGAGCAACGTCTCCTCTGGGGTCAACCAGCGGTTCTGGACCATATCACTGTCTGGTCCTCCTCCTGTATCCCACCACGGGACCAGAAAGCGGCATCATTATCAGCGACAGTGTGGAAAGGAGCTTGCGGATAGCGATGTTGAAAAGGCGTTTCTAACGAATCGGGCGCTTGACGACGGGCCTCACTTGCAAGTTAGTTATGAACAGGTAAAACCACACACATGCCTCCACAGGCTGAGGCGTCTTTGAGCCTTGGCAATGGCCTTCCTGGCTAGGCCTGCTACTGTGATTGGATCGGATCACGTCGTTCTCAGGACTGCTGAAATTGGTCAACCGTCACATAATAAGAATAATCTCCGAGGGAGCGGCTTGCCGAGGAGTGTCAAGATTCCCTAATCGACTTCGTAGAATTGATCGTGTATGGGTAGGGAAGAAAGGGCATGCCGAAGAACGTGATGCGGACAGTCCATAGCCGTACATCAACCTCCGCTTTTTCTTTTTCCGCGGCTGCTTTTCGTTTCATTGGCCGACGAGCATCATTCTTACCATAAAACAACTGCTTGACTTGATCACTGCGTCTAGGTA